>OZ024903.1:67192922-67291501 GCA_964017125.1 Flabesymbios commensalis | reverse complement strand
TGCTATTTTTACCACAACTTGTTTTCGAGCGTGACCCTTTAACAACATTTGTTATCTGTTTTGTTTACAACTGGTCAGGTTTTTACAATAATTTGGATTGCAATTTTGAAAAACTATTTTGAAATTGTTTTTTGTGAGTCTTATATTTCATCTTTAAAAATTGTTTGATATTTTCATTTGTTTTTATTATTTCAAATTGTGGAGATCGTTGTGTGTATACTTTCATAATTGTGTATAGCTTATACATTACATGACGGGGTTAGTAAAACATCGCCCGTGGTTCATTTGTTATGTAAATAAGGGGTAGAGCACAACCATTGTTATATTTATTATGGTTATTACATTTAGGTTAAAAAAGGCCTTTCTCAAAGATTCTGTGGCGCGCGCCCATCGCTAATCTGTTCTATACGTAAATCGTGTGAAAGCCTTCTTGTAGCAGTGTGTTTACGTCTTTGTTAAAATATTTCAAATCTGCTATCCTGTTTGGTTGCAAATAACACGCAAACAATAGTTTAATTGGAACTTCAACATGTCATTTAAAAGCACGACCGATACCAAACACTGTCATGTCCCTCTCTACGATTATCGTAGTTCAATTATGTTTTTGTCTTATAGTTCCAGAAACATAATTATTGCATCAGATATAACTATTACTTTACGATTCATAACAACGAGCAAGGTTATCACTGGGAGTAGAAGTCCAAATTTAATAATAATATTATTACAAATGGAACCAATTTAACACAAAAGTTCATAATACAAAACTGAAAATTGACATATGAATTGAAATGTTTTGAGGCAAATTATGACTTGTATGTTGAAAATATAATAAAATTACTTAACCAAATGTACTGGCGAATAACCGGATAACAATCATGCATCGTAGACGTTGCACCAACGTTAAATCAACATTGATTCAACGTCTTGTGTCTGCTGGGAAATATAACGAATATAGTATTTCACCATCTGAAATACCACCACCCCGGGATATACACGACATTACCCCAACTATGGTACGATTTCTACCAACTTCAGTGATTTTGCACGTTATTTATAAATAATCAATGTTCAGTGAATGTCTGACGCTCATGGCACTGGGGCTGCATCTAAGAGCCAAATAATTGTTTTTAATAAAATTAGATTTTTTCTCAAGTCTATAACACACATATCACACAATGTATTTGTCGGTCAAAAAGAACGTACGGAACCCAATTCGGCTTTGTCACGTTTCAGATAACTGATAATTATCGTTGTCATTAGGATATTGATTACAATGAGTGTCATTTTAATTATGTTGTTATCCATACGTAAATGGTAGAAGAACAGACAGTATATATTTCATTTGTTAAGTTGCTCAGTTAGTAATTTTGTATTCACATTTTCGTAAACCAATTTCGAAACATTAGATCACATTAATTTTTGTGGTATTTTATCGTTTTCACTGTTATAACAAGACAGCTGGTATATAACAATATAATATGCTTATTGTGAACAAAATTATAGCAAGCTAGACGGTTGATTGACCTTCATTCTCGCGTGGACAGAATTATGCTAAGTAATGATCCCAACTGTTCTAATACATGGGCGACAATACATAACAAATATTGAACCCCACCACAATACATTGTCACTAATTCATCTCCACATACATTGTTTCGGCATTAACCCTTAAAGCGCTGAATTTATTTGTAAAAAAACATCGCAACCAAAGGGTTTCTCTCATCTTGAAATTATCATAAACGTCTTTGTTAGCTCTTCCCTATTCATTTGAATACCTATGTTAGGGGTCTAGGGCCATCATAAATCTTTTTATTCTTACAGTGCGTGGATCGACTTTAGTCGTCAGGGCCCATATTCTCGTACAAGTTACGATACATCGTAGGCTTCTGATTGGTCGAGACGGCCGTCTCTACCAATCAGAAGCCTACGATGTATCACAACTTGTACGAGAATACGGCCCCAGAATCTGACTAAAGTCGATCCCCGCGCTGTAATGTTAATGTTTCTGCTATTGTTTTGCGTCGCTTCTTCAGGGTGGAATGACGTTCACATGTTTCAAACCTTACAAAGCTGATTATACTGTTGTATAAACCATGGAGACCAACGGGTTTTTTAATTTTAAGTCATCATAAATGTCAGAATCTTAAGTCTATAAAAGTTGGTCCCCGCACCGAAAGGGTTATTATTCAATTGGATTTACATACACGTCTCATTAAATCTATCACAGTGACAGAAAACTATAAAGTGTGTGCTTCCAAAACAGATGAGATAATAAAATCCTACAAGTAGGCCTATTTGTCAGTCATTGTTTCTGATGATCACACTAATCTGTGCAGTCAGCTGGCTATACCATATTAGTCATATTAAAAGTCATATTAAAAAGTGGTCAATGATGTTCTCTGATTTCTCAATTCTCAACCAATTTTAATGCAATTTTACACCCACTATTTTCCAGTGATGCACATAGTGTAGAGTTTAAAAGCTAGTCTCTATAACATTACGCTCATCTATCAACACATTAACTTCGTCTCAAAATTGAGATTTTTTCCAAGTCACTGTTAATCGCCACAAGACTAGAAAACAAGACTGGTGCTATTTCATGAAAATTGGTTGAAAATTGACCGACTAATCAGTATAAAATAGTTATCACGGTTACCATGGTTAACCTTTTAACCGCCCAATTATTTGATTCAAATTTCCACTCACTTGAAGTTGTGTCTCGCTGACGCAATCCACAACTTCAAGTGAGTGTAAATTATTCAGATTCGAGAAAAATGTAGGTCACCGATTTCGAAATCTTGTTGATTGATGTCAAGTTTTATCTTTCAAAGTCGTGTTCAAAAGCTGGTATTTAATGTGCCAATAAAATGAAAAAGAAACGAATATAATCGATGAGAAAAAACGAATATAATCGGGACCAGGCGGCTAAAGGTTTAATGTGGACTATGAAATGGGTGTTGGTTCAACACCGTCGTCAGATTAGTCTAAGTATCGCCTTCCCCTGTCCGACAAGCATTACTTCACGCGGTATGAAGTAATGATTATCCAGGGGAGATGATTGTCTAGTACATGATACTGGGAATTCCCGGTATGTTCATGTAGGCCGACCGAGAAAATATGTGATTATCAGCGTGGCACACTATCCTGGTGTACTCCCCCATATACAGATCCAGTGTGAGCTGAGCCGTGCGTTCTGCGCCGTCATGAGAGTCCGTGACCGCCGCGTCCTCTGTCAGGTTTATGTCCGGAGAGAATTGAGAGTAGCTGATCCTTAGGATCGTCAGTGAGGGGAGTGGATCCCCGGATGCAAGGCATTTCACCTCCACCTGTCATACACATGGTTACAGATTAACCCTCAAAGGGGTGAATATTTGTAAAAAAAAAATATGTAGACCAAAGGGTTTTTTCAATTTGAAATCATCATACATGTCTTGGTTAGCTCTTTCCGATTTTTTTGAATACCTCTGTTATGGCTCTACGACTTTTATAAATATTTTCACTCTTACAATGCCTGGATCGACTTCAGACGTCAGAATCTGACGTCTAAAGATGTCAGATTCTGACGACTAAAATCGATCCCCGCGCTGTAAGGGTTAACTAAGTGCTAAGCATTCCTATGAGCGTTTTTCTATCTGTTTTATGATCAGGTTAAATCCCAGTTATTGGGAATGAATTGAGTGTTTCGTGATTGCTGCAAATATTTGGTCTCAAATTAAACACATATGAGTAATTTACACCCACTTCAAGTGGATGAAAAGTACTCATAATTGTTTAATTTGTGACCAAATATTTGCAAATCTCGATGTTTGACCACTTTTCAATCCTAATAACTGTGATTTAATATAAATACAATGTAGTGATTATTAGTTAGGAAAATGCTGCAGGCCTCCTCATTGCTATCGTCATTTACCAGTGTTCACAACATTTTAAAACTGATTGAACATGTTAAGTTAATTGTGATTATTTCAGATAAAGTACGTTACACATCAGCAAAAATAAAGTATACATTCATGGAATATCTCAACACTTGTTCGCCCATCCCAGTAAACACAAAACATTTGCACAACAGTTGTACAACGTCGGCCCAACGTCTTCGACGTTGGTCCAACATTGTACAAATGTTATACAAATGTTTTGTGTTTATCGGGATGGAATAGTATAACATATAATTTAGTTGTCCTACCTCGTCATCTAGAATATCTCCAATCTGTAATGTAACAAGAACAGGCTCAGAAACAGCAATATCAAAACTTCTGCTGACTACCAGTCCCCTTCGCCCATACGCTACACACGTGTACATGCCAGCTACGTCATCAGTTATGTGAGTAAACGTCAGCGAAGCTTCTCGTACATGATTCCCAGATCGGATATTGACGTCCTGTGTGAAAAGAAGTTGACAAAATATTTTAACACCACAATTATACAGTGACAGAGCATTGGACTGACGTTTGTGGTACATCGTCTGTCAATGCTGGTCAACTCCCAAGATATTCACCCAATATTGAGACAATGATGTGGTTATGCTGTGGAAATAAAACGTGTTTGGTGGGAATGGATGCTGATATAATAGTAATATGCATAACTAGGAAAGGATGTTCTGTCGAACATGCGAGTCCCGGGCCCGGAAGCAGTGTATAGAATATTAAAAAAGGTCATCCAAACCGAAGAGGAACCGCCTACGTCATCACGGTGTCCCCTGTACCTTGCTTGATTACGGTGGCGATCATCGGCACTACTAGCCGAGTGTGTGCAAACAAAATATGGCTCATCACGGCCATAGAAAACCCCGTTGCATTCGCTAATCAACACGATAAATCGCACCATTGCCAACTACATTACAGCGTTTGTAGACCGCTCTCTGTTAGTATTCGCCTACACTCATGCGAACAACTTTCGCATAGCAAAAATATAGAGTCCCTCCACAGAGTGAAGGGACCTAATTAAATAACTTATTTAACTTTGTTTCGTGATAGCGAATACATTTAATATTGGCGAGTTCCTTCATTACATACGTGGTTGAAACTCGCCAACCAGAATGGTCAGTGCTATGGACGCAATGCTATAACCTGTATTGTGCCCAGGGGCTACCTCAGGGATCCTCCTTAAAAAAGAAGTCAGTTTCTGAGGGTAGTTTATCAAGGGAAAATCGGTAAAGGAAGAGTTAAGCAGATAAACGTTTCTGTCTGTCTATTATACAGACAGTTCTTTGCTAGTGTATTGTATTAGATGGTTACTAATTATATATAAATACGATAGCAAAACAAATTGTGTCATGGATGATTGCCAGAACAAGCTGTCGATACTTGTCTGTTCATTATCAGAGTGATCTACTGAGATTAGAATATCACCTAGAAATGTGAACGGTATATAATTCTTTATTCAAAGTGACACTCCTAACAGATCAGACAAGCGGGCGAAATGTACGTCATCAACTGGACTGGCCTACTTATTTTTCAGGTATTCGAATATATAAATTATGCTACAAATTCCCGATTGCAATGATTCGAATGATGGTGGTGTAATTATTTTTATAATGTCAAAACAAAAATGATGTTGATTCTGAGTCTGAGTCTGTCCCACATTGTCGGCAAGTTAAGGTGAAAAGTATCCGATGTAGCCATATACATAGTCACATCTGTTGATGTAAAAATATTAAAAGGGTTTACCCCGAAATGCACCTAATTTTATGCCACATTCTATTCATTGATACTAAGCTCTATGGACATTATTTGCAATAAGAGACATCAAAATTATTACGATTACCAAATTTGTTGTTTGTGATAACTGCTCACCAATTTTTGTCCGCTGTGAGTAAGTTCCATGGACTTGACCTTCGCCCCAGACGCTTTACAAAGGATAGCATTCTGTTGGCCTCTGATCAGTGCTATTTGTGTGTTATCTTCTGAGATATACTGGTAATCTGAAGAAGATATTTCCAGCTCAATCCCTGTGACAGGGAAAGTAGAACTTGCAGCGCTGGTCCTGACATCCACAAAATATCTGATCGTTAGAGGTGTTTCAACGAGTAACATACTGTACTGTCCAGAGTGAATCGCAGTGTCACTGGAGTCTATTTTGACTGACGTTGTCAAAACCTCGCCCTCAGTGGTGACATCACCTTTTGCACCAGTCAGAGGTACAACTTGATCATTATCTGGTTCCTCTCCTTGATACAGGATCTGTTTGAAGATAGGAGGCTGCTCCTCTCGTGCTCCGCTACCGTCCCAGAAAGACCACCTGATCAACGATGGGATATTTGCTGGGGCTACTGAAAAACTCATCTCAATAGCATCATCTTCTTCATATTCTATCCTGGTTGGAGGTTTTGTAACAATACCTCGAGCGCGCGGTAACAGTGTGTCCCAGTCGCTATCATATTGGCCCAGCCAGTTGTATTTTCGTATTGTGTAAGATGTATGTAAGTTCTTGCATGTAATGACCAAACTCACTGACATGCCTTCTCCCTTTACTGCATCACCTAATACACAATAACTGTGGTTATTATCCTTCAATGTGTAAACAAACGAAAACAAAAGAAAACTTATGATGAAGCTGATTATACAGAAATGTATTTCTGTCTGATAAGACTATAGCACTGGGCAATGACGTTGCTCGACGTTGAATCAATGTCATTTACGTTGATTCAACGTCGCAATAACGTCGTGAGTCCAGTGATTGATTGATTGATTGATTGATTGATTGATTGATTGATTGATTGATTGATTGATTGATTGATTGATTGATTGATTGATTGATTGATTGATGATTTGATTGATTGATTGATTGATTGATTGATTGATTGATTGATTGATTGATTGATTGATTGATTGATTGATTGATTGATTGATTGATTGATTGATTGATTGATTGATTGATTGATTGATTGATTGATTGATTGATTGATTGATTGATTGATTGATTGATTGATTGATTGATTGATTGATTGAGCGTGCAGATTTAACGTAATTATTTTATCAATACGAACTACAAATGAAAACAAGCTGAATGACTATACCAGCTCCATCACTGAAACACCATAGCAAAGCCAAAAGGCAGTATTTGTTTGCCAAAAGTCAGTCTATGTAAAGGAAGCAGATATTACCTGTTGTCGGAATAGACATATAAGGGACTGGCCCAGGCTAAAATCATAAAAAAATCGTCAATTTTATTTTGGCTTTTTAATATGACTATATGATGTAAACATGTCCATAGACTAGAACTGCAATTTTTTTTTTAATTTTCGTGCTGCGCAAAGTCCTTATTTCTATTTTTTGACAACCATGTCAAAAATTAGAAATACGGGAATTTCGTCTCTATATCTAGTCTAACTGGTGAATGCGCAGCAGAAAAAATTAAAAACTTTGCAGTTCTAGTCTATGGACATGTTTACATCATATGGTCATATAAAAAAGGCAAAATAAAATCACCGATTTTTTAATGATTTTAGCCTGGGCCAGTCCCTTTAAACATTATTATTAAAGCATTAAAATCACATACCATCATAAGTTAAAGTGGTAACTGTATGCCGCATGTCAGGTCCAACTCGTCTTGTTCGTACATTTTCTTGGAAGAAGGTTATTTCTGTCATCATAATACACAATTATTATCAATTAACCTGTTAACTATGTATCCGACGTGGCGTGTGTAATATTGCAGCATGTGATAGTTTGTGATTATAGGCAGGTCGTCCTCAGCTCTAAAACGCATACTGTATTAGGCGCATGTCAAGAGGATAATTATATCCTAGGGCGATCCGAGAAAAAACAATATATCTGTCTATTACTATGGCAGACAATAACTTTCTAACTTTTGCCGACGGATATCAAATAATACCACTTTCCCAGCTGATTTCCGTGTGAGAAATCCACTTCTAAGATTGAGGTTTGAGGTTGATAAAACAACATCAAAAATGGCATATTTATTGTATTTCTTACAACAAAAGATTCGTAAAAAGTGCGATCTTCTTGATCAATAATATAACATACATAATCATTATGTATATATATTATTAAACATGATATTAAAGGGAAGGCATATCAATTAAATGCTCTCCCAGTAAACACAAAACATTTGTATAACATTTGCAAAATGTTGTACCAACGTCGAAGACGTTGGGCCGACGTTGTACAAATGTTATACAAATGTTTTGTGTTTTCTGGGATAGTATTGGAGGTTTAACCCTTTAACCGCCAAATATTTCATTGGAATTGTCACCCACTTGGAAGTTGTGGATCGCGTCAGCGAACCCTGCACCCAGTTTATGGAGTACCTCTTCTGGAATAGAAATATATGCCTATGTTACAACTTGCTTCAATTTACCTACTCAAGTTTATGTCGGGGTAAATTATTATGTCAAAATATTGCAGTGGCAGATACAAAGGGGGGGGGGGGCAACCCGGCTCTGTCCCCTTTTCCCAGCAGGATTGTGAAAAATGTTTTATTTTTATTTAAATCATGTTATTCTCAAAACAATGACGCTGGAAATTACACATTATACCAGTTAGACTGCAATAGTAGGCCTATTTTACAGTTTTTGAACATGTTAAACATAAAACGTGACATCAATCAACAATATTTCAAAACCGTTGACCTTTAATCTGTCAATTTTAAATAATGGTCACTCACTCGAAGTGATATTTTGCATAACACTGCACATTCACTGCCCGACACACCATGTGTTATGCCTATTAACCCTTTAACCGCCGGTGCCGCATACATTCGGGTTCTTATTAGCGCATTAAGTACCACCTTTTAAACATGGTAAAGATAAAATGTGACATCAATCAGCAATATTTTAAAGCAGTTGACCTCCATTTTGTCAAATCTGAATAATTTTCACTCACTTGAAGTTGTGGATCGCGTCAGCGAGACACAACTTCAAGTGGGTGAAAATTCAAATGGAATTATTTGGCGGTTAAAGGGTTAACATTTGAAAGTATTTATCTATTGCGCACTTGTCTACAATTAGAGGCCACTTATCAAGGGATGGGCGTAATTACGACATCTGTCAAAAATCATGTTCGACTTCTACAATTTGTAACAAGGCAGCTGTCAATCATATTAATGATTCAAATAAACGCCCACATCACTCGGTGGATGCCATCATTTGATTGGTAAATGTCATCGTTGAATCACTGTTTATTCTCTCGTGGACTATGTGCCCTTATCAAAATATTCAATACTCAAAGGACCCACGACATTGATTCCACACAGCTGGAAGCCATCCTCTGCTAAATATGGTAAGTTATTTACTTACCCTCAGCTTGAACATCTGATGAGTAGTAATAATGCTCAGTTCCCCAGGCGGTGAAGGTGTTGGGGGAGTTGTAGTACCAATCAAACAAGAACGCTGCTGAATGGTCCGCCTCTACACTCAGTGTGTTACCCTCCTGGTGCATAGACGTCAACGTCAGGTACGGCAGCTGAAAATGGAACATAAATGACAGGTCAATGAAATATTACGAAATGACTTTTTTTTTTTAATTCTTGCAGCGTGGGACCCGTGTTTAGACATCATAATCTGACGTCTACAGACGTCAGATTCTGACGTCTAAAGACGGTCCCCGCGTGAAAGGGTTAGGTGACATTACTTCCAAATAAATATTGATTGTTTAATTACAGCGTATATAATTAAAAGATCGTGTACGGCAACGGTGTAAATAAGTTTTCCTTTGTCCTTCACTTTTGGCACCCCCAGCGATGTGATGAAATAAACTTACTGATGCAACAGCTGCAAATATTAAAAGCTACATTTTGCATCAGTAACTGCGATATTACTATCCATCACACCACGTTGTCATAATTATTTGAAAAGGAGAGTGATTGAGTCTGAACTATTTTCATTTCTATCTTCCAAATTAGGGCAATACTTACGAATGTGGTCAGAGTGCATGTTACGATTCATTTTAAAGCGATTTCTTTTTTAAGCATATAATTTTGTATTCCTACCACAAAAATACATTTGTGCGAATTAAACAACCTGCAAGCTATTTTACCTCTTGGGCTCCTGAATAAGTCATAATCCATGTGAAAATGAGTGCATACAGAGACGTAGCCATGTTGTTCGTCGTCTGACTTGATCCTCTGTCACCTGGTATTTGACACAAACAGACCAGTGACATTAGCATAACTCTATAATTATTATAATCCAATTAAAACATGATTGTCATTAGATGATGTACGCCCCAGCAAAATGAGTAAATTATACTGAGTCAATGTGTCCTGTGTTGGCTGGCGGCCTGTGTAGGCGTACCACTGAGACACTGATACGTCATCGACAAGATGAATCACTACCTTCTCATATCATCACGCTGGCTCTCTCCCAATTGGACAGGACATAGCTAGTTGATGTAAAAAAAGAGTTTAAAAAAAAAATTGCGCGATATTAATGCAATGTATTTTGGAAGTCCTATTTTGGGTCTTAATTTGCAATCCTTGAGAGAAAAGTATGACGAATTTATTACTTTATTTTAAAATTTACACGTCGACAAACAACAAATCCTGTCAGATACCTCTGCATATTCTATAATAAGAATAAAGTATGATGAATTTATAATTTTAACTATAATATTGACAACATTGAGGTTGTGTCTTCGGTGTCATCCTTATGTCTCATTGATAGAAGATGATTCACCGTCAGATATATGTACATTGTATACTGTTATCCCAGTAAAAATCGGTTGACTCATAATAATAATTATGCGTGGTATAATCATTGATAGGCCTACTGTAAAACAATCTTGCGTAACATTCCATAGGGACAACAATAAAATAATCACCTATATATATAAAGGAGATGAATAGATAGACTAATCATCTTAACAACAAATGTTACCATATTCCCTTGCAAAACCAAAATACAGTATCGGCTTACATTACAAGTGAGCTGATACTGCATTTCAGCTTTGCAGATCATATATCAAACAAAATTTCAGAACGTTTTTAATATGTGTATGAGTTGTGTCATTTGTATTGCCTTTTGTCAAGATTATGAGACATCATGAGCAATGCGACTTTCAGAGCACTGCCAGGCCAGTAAATCACTGGACTGGACTGTCGTTAAACACAATTAAAATTTACCGACCCTAACAGCATGGACACGCTCGTTAATTAACGATGATCGTTAGCCATACCTTAAAACCAAAGTCAACTTCCATTTTAAGGTGTGGTCGGTGTGCCATCGTTAATTCTTCGGAAAGTCAAGTTTTCCGTATTTCATGGTGGTTTTCTGGGCTATAATTATGTAAATGAACAACCGCAGACCAAACAGGATAAGTAGGCTACGGAGCTTTTACCCCTTTAACCGCGCATATTTTAGTCCATTTTTAGCCCATTAAGTACCACATTTTAAATAATTATGTTAAAGAACAAATGTGACATCAACCAGCAAGAATTGAAAAGAGTTAACTTCCATTTTGTCAAATCTGAATAATTTTCACTCTCTTGAAGTTTTGGATCGCGTCAGCGAGACACAACTTCAAGTGGGTGAAAATTCAGATTGAATAATTTGGCGGTTAAAGGGTTAAAGGGACCCCTCGAAGAAAAAAAATCTGTTTAATTTGTGGCTACAGATTGCAATATGTTGGAACAGATTCGAATTTGTGAGAACGGATTCGAATTTGTGGCGCACAGATTCGAATATGTGGGAACAGTTTCGAATCTGCTCCTACAAGTTACAATCTGCTCCCACAGATTGCAATATGGTTTCACAAATTGCAGTCTGTGGTCACAGATACAGAGGCCTATTTCTTCTCCTCAACAATGTCCGCTTTAAATTGAATAGTGTCAATGCGTAGAGATAATGCATTACATACCTAAAATATTAAACAGTTATGAGTTTCTCTAGCAACATGACATTGTATGGAGGTTGTGGGTCGTTGCGAGGGGGGGGGGGGGATTAACAACTAATACACTGGAATAATCCAATACTACGCCGTCTTCATGGGCCGGCACTTTGAGCCAAGGTATATAAATTAAATAGAAGGTAGGCCTACATTACTTGGAACTAGATTCATAAAATAAATCAGTATCCAATTTGTATAAACATAATAGATTATTCATTTTGCACAGCCCTACGATGTGGAATTTTGGGGGTAAATTAGGGTTTTGGATTTTTTTATGAAACAATATTTTACAAGTTGGTATTTAAGTGACATTGACTCACTAGGCCATTATTCCCTTATATATTTGTATATGTATCAGTGGCTATGAGGGATTATAATAATCAGACCAGAATTGATGCGAGTTGTTTCTCCATACATACAATAAATAAGTGACAGTAGAAAATCACGAGACGCCTACATTGAGACGAGGTCGCTATAGCGTGAAAACAATCTAGGAGAAAATTATAATACACTGCATTGACCAACTTTACATCTAACGCGCTAATGATACCGTAAAATATCTCGTATGACTTTCCAGCAACTAATAATGTAATTTAAAAGTACACGCGAGTGGAAGTAATCATGAGAAAGTATTGTGTGCGTGGACGACAAAATCATATGAGCAAAAAAACAAAAAAACACCGAATTACATATACCGGATATTTTATTAAAACTTTTTGGTAGGATAATTAATTGTCAGTGACTGTTTATAAAAATGTTTATTTTATACCAATACACTATAATATCACGACAATTAATTATAGCTATTGCAATACGTTATACACCTTTCTCAATAACAACACGTCACACAGTGAGCAACGCCGAACTGTTTTAATCAGACAATTGTTACACACTGTTCAATAACAACACGCCTCATAGTGAGCAACGCCGAACTGTTTTAATCAGACAAACTGTTCACGCGCAGACTCGTGCAAGCAGTCTATAGAATACATAATGTATGAAATTCTCAAATTTATTTTTAATACGAAAATGAATGTACAGGTGGATAGATATATTGCAGGCCTACACTATACAAAAGAGTTCTGGTAAAGTGATGATGTGAACGTTATCAATGGTAAGAAATAAAAAGGTACATGTCCTTTCTGGATCTGATAATACAATTTAACCGAGCGCTTATCAGCATGGTTCAACACATTTTAGATTCGGAATAGGTGTGGTTGGTTTGGGGTAGATCATGAGTAGGCCTACAATCCTATGAAACGCAGTGAAGTCACCGAAAACCCCGTTTGAATGCATGGCTACTCGGTCACAATAATGTTATATAAGACCCCCTCTGTCATACTTTATTGTATTAGCCAGCTCGGTGAAAACATTGGAGTTCAAAGCTATTGAGTTTCAAAGAATACCTCGACAGCCGAATATTATGCCGTGCTTGAAATTGTTCAAAGAACTGAATTGTACAGTGTTGTCAATGGTACTGAGGGTTGGAAATTATTATACAAACACTTTAGCTAGAGTAGATCATATAGTTTTGCCTTCGGGCTTTCCCCTGTCATAATATTGTCAAAATGATCCAAAATTGACATAAGGGAACAACTTTAAAACATACTTGCAGCAATGCATAGTGTATGCCTGCATGCCAGATAGGTCAAAATGTTCTTAACGTTTTTTTTTTAGAAAATACCATGTCTAGAGTCCAAAGAGCTGGAAAATGCGGATGCTATTTAGCATAACTCATGAGGTAACCCGAGAATTAGCTTATACCTCAATTTCCACAAGGAATATAATTTATTATAATCATAGTATTAAATGGTTCTAAAACTAGATCTATACTCACAATAAATGAATTCGCTAACACAAACATTTAAAAGGGCCGCCAATGTAAATTTTTATTGATAGAATCACATGTTTGTTTTAATTCTGTTCAGCTATATTACTATTGAGGTTTGCTAACGATCTTTCAAAGTGTAGTAGAGGCATAGCATTTGGTGTAGATATTCCAGCAAAATCTGTTGGCCATTCAATTTTTTTTCAAAATTGAGGCAAAATTTAAGGTGGCCGCCAATATCGAAGAATAATTTGATATAATTTTTGCCAGGTGTCCACGATAGGTTTTTCAGCTATGTCCCACATTGTGGTTTGGCTAGAAAGTACTTAAGGCATTACGTTTTGGTAAAACTTAAAATGACCGCCATTTGTGCAAGGTCAAACAATATGTTGATATTGTACTCGACTGAATGGAAGCAGATTTATGACTGTGATGTCTACCATGGGTTATCACGTATGCACGACTTAGTGATGTGTTATTCTCTTTATCTGATGAAACTATATAATGTGCTAATTAAAAGTTCCGATATGAAATTGTGGTGAGGCCTGCTCCAATTCTCACAAAATATAAAGAACCTCGAATAATAAAGTGGATGTCTATTTAACAAACGCCAACATTTAAATGTTATAATATGTCTAGGTATAGTAGGTGAGATAGACTCTAGTGTTGTATGTCCACGCCAGCCTGTCATATGATTTATAGGTAGGGTGGATCTGAAATGAAAATCCATTTGTCAAAAGCACTCACCCACCATAATGATAGTATAAGCTATGCATATTCCCGTTGTTTGTTCATGGGTGATTCTATTTGTCTAAATTTATAGCCACCATCTTGGGTTTCGTTATCTGGAGGTATTCGGGTATGTGTATTATGGACCGGGGATTATTGCGTGAATTTTATAGCCACATTGGTAATTCTTAGGCATCTCAACTATAATAGGTATCATAATAGATTTAACAACTTTGACCATTTTGCTTTAAGTTGTTATCATTACATTTTCGAAATATCCAGTGTTTTATCATGGCAATGTCACTTAGCATGATGTAAATTATGTATGCGATACTATGTAAGCCTATGTTGCCATGTGATCTTACCAAAATAGCCATCTTGTAACATTATATACCAGATATTTCTGTTTTTATTGTCATGCATGATTATTGTCGAAAAAGTCAGTGTCAAACTTAATATTAATTATACGCTCATCAAGGATTAACTTATTTTACATAAAAATTCACTATTATTTTTGGCGGCTATTTTAATTTTTTTATTAAAACGTTGTATCACTTTTTTCAATTTTCTGAGAGTATTCATTATCATGATTATTGTAAAAACAGTGAGTAGCAAACTTCAAGTTTATTAACGCGCTCATCAATGATTGCGATATTGGTCCTAAAGTCATCTGATTAAATATACAAAAAGTCAAAATGGGGCTGTCAACCATTTTGTATTTTTGAAAAATGTTTATAATTATGTTTTTTAGGTTTTTATTATGCCTTAGGATATGCAAAGATAACAAGAATTTGAGACTTTGTGTTTCATTTGATGTTCTGATATAGGCGATTTCAAAGATCGCCAAGGTATGACAGGCTCATTATGCAAATTGAAAAAAATGCGCAACATATAAAATTTTGCATCTTGCATTTTTTACTCTTTGGATCATTTAAATATTATTTACGGTCCGCCGGGAATCCTGTTATTTTGGGGTGTATTTATTCTCATTGTATGTCCATTCTTTATTTCTTTTCGTATATCGGTCTTTAAAAGATTTTTATTGAAAATATTATGATTGATGCTCAATTTCTAAATATTTTATCACATACATGTATTTCAACATAATTATATCAGAGATAAAAAATACATCCCACAAACGAGTATTTTTAACCCTTAAAGCGCTAGATGAAATAATTTAATTTTTCACCCACTTGATCGTAACCAACAAATTCAAGTGGGCGAAAATTACTTATTATTTGCTCAATTTGGAACCAAACATTTGCAAATGTTGTTGTTTAAACACACATTGCATTCACAATAGCAGTGATTTAAGATGCTAATAAAACTGCACAGATTAAAAACGACAATAGGCGTGCTTAGTGGTCTAAGTGTTAATGTGTACATAGGAATGTGAAAGGAAATTACACGGATTTTAGGAATGTAAAACCTCTACTTACTGTGCGAGATAATTTATTAACCCTTTAACTGCCGGAACCGATTATATTCGGTTTTTAATTAATTAAGTACCACCTTTTGAACATGTTACAGATAAAACATGGCGTCAAACAGCAAGATTTGAAAGTAGTTAACCTCCATTTTGTCAAATCTCAATAATCTTAACCCACCTGGAGTTGTGGATCGCGTCAGCGAGACACAACTTCTAGTGGGTGATAATTTAAATTGCATACCTTGGCGGTTAGAAGGTTAAAATACCGAACCTACTCGCAAATAGTAGTAGACTTTTCCTCATTAACTTTTGTTTTAGTGCTGAACTACTTCTAAAAGTTTGTTCCATTCTTTAGACGATGACAATTGCATCTATTTTTATGAAAAAAACACATTATAGTATTGTTGCTATACATAAATTATGATATATGCACCTACACATTTTACAAATCTTGATTAAACGGCTAGTATTAAACTTGTTGTTGTATTGGGAGGAAGGCTACAAGAATAAATTGAAAGAGGTATGGCGCACATTCATGTAGCTAATATGAGGAAACATCAGGGCCATTATCTTGGCTAAAATTACGCAATCAGTATTTAGGAGTGAATAACACTAGATACCGCATCAAATGACAGGTACAACTTGTTATTACAAAGTTGACAATAAAATGTCAAATTATAATATGTGTTGCGAAATTATTGTGCTTGTTTTGACACAAATTTTTACTAGTATTTGATATGTCCCTTGTGGGCCACTAGCTGTAGTATCCCAAAGTCGCCGTGTGCAGAAAATTTCGCGTTACACTTTGCTAACGACTACATATGATAACGCATTTCTAACGTCTGCTTACCATGTATACGCCTGTGTCGAGGAGCCCTACTCAGCTAAAAATGGAGAATTCGTCAAGTCAAATGTGAAGGGGAATTTAGCGACTAAAATATTTCAAATCTGTAACACATATATATTTAAATGCAAAAAACTAATTTAACCCATATGAATTTGTGGATCGCGGTAACGAGACACAGCTTCAAGCGGGTGAAAATTGTATTTTTATAGATCACATAGTCTCGACCAATCCAAAGCCTACGATATATCGTAACTTGTACGACAATACAGGCACATACCTCTGGGGGGTTAAATATAACGCTACCATCTAGAGCCCAGCACTTGGCGGTCTGGGATGACACAGTCTACTTCTTGGTCCGACACATCAACTGACCTCGTTACCATGGGTGAATCTTCGCATGTTTAAAGTATATTTCATGATAATTTCTAATTATCAGTTAACATGGTAAATACAGATATACAGAACATGAATAGCACTCGCACTTAATGACTGGATATAATAATTACTGTGCAATGTTGATAAATACTTATTTGAGTAATTTACCCTACATCATTGCCAAATTCGGACAGAAAATTAGTTTGATGTCATCACGATAGTTAAGCTAGAACGATTTTTCAATTGGCACAGGTATCACAATGTTTGTTCAGTGTTGGGCCAGCGTCGCAGATTTGAACAAACATTGACTAAAGCATGCATCAGTATATGATATATTGTGTATAACATTATACAAGGAGTATGATTTGTAGAAGCTAGGGTGAATATTGTCATAGACTACAAAGTTGTCTCTTTGTTATCAAATATATACTATACAGAAAGCTTACTAATTACTTCCCAATGTGATGCAGTTAACCACACGAGTTTTTGCATGGATGACCTTTCGCTGTGACACGGACTGTCAAGCCTGAATAATGGTGTAGTTATATAATTTACTCGCGATGTGTATTGATAAATAGATACAGACACATAATTATATACAATAAATCAATATTAATAAATTCATTAGAAAACAGTTATGCACTCATTGCCGTCACTACTTTTGTGATTCCTTTCTACATGATACATCTAAATCTTTTGTTTCAACACATATCCAACGTTTTTGCATTAGCAATACATGTATATGCTATTAAACAAGAAATATTTCTTCGAAGCTGTCCATCTGACTGGGGGGGGGGGGGATCAATTTTGCTGCATAATTTTAACAATTTGTTCAATATTATTATTTTTCACAAATATATAGGTAACGACAATACAACACCGCAATATATGCACCAAACAAATCTGAATGTACTTGCTTAATCCCGCTGCAAAATTCCTTTTTAACATGTTTAATGAGGTTGTTTTTACTGATGTGCATATCTCATGATCATTCATCTTCTTTAAGTTATTGGGCATCCTAATCATTACAGTGTTGTATTATAGTGATATTCTAATATATCTGAGCGTAAGTATTTGATAGATTTTAAACTACAAGTTAAGATCTAATGTACAAGTAAATGTTTGTAAAGTAAAATCACACGAAGTTGACACATGAATCTATAAGTAAATTCTGAGCTTGTCAATATATCTATTTATCAAAACCAAAACGTAGACGTCCTTTATCGCATATAGAAAGTAAGAAAATGTATTTAGCCGAATCAATGTTGAAATGCAACAATAACCCTTCTCTCGCAACTTTATGTTATTTAAATTTTCACCCACTTAAAGTCCTGTCTTGCTAACGCGATCCAAAACTCTAAGTTGGTGAAAATTGCTCATATCTGATGATTTTGAAACAAATGTTGATGTTTAAACACTCATTTCATCCCCATACTTGGTATTTAATCTGTTAATAAAAACAATTAAAACAATAATTATAGTCCTGCTTACCCTGCAAACATTAAAAATTTGTATAACAATTGTACAGCGTCGGTCCAACGTCTTCGACGTCGTCTAACATTGTATAAAATGTTTGTGTTTGCTGGGTAGGGCTCGAAGGAGTAAAATTTATTTTCTTCTTACCTTTCTTTTCCACGATCTGATCTGCGCAATTACCGGGTGATTTACTGTATATCCATAATCATGAAAATACATAGACTTAATATATAATTATATGCCTCAACGCTAGCCTCATATAACCTACGAAATGGTGGAGTAATTATAGCCTACTCGTGTGGGTAGTCACCGCTAGGGGTCCAGTACTTTATGCATAATTATGTGAAGGGTCACGTTATTAGCATGATTAGTATGGCCCTTCATATGCATACAAGTACTGGACCACCAACGACCTGAAGTACTACCCCGCTAGTTTAGCATCAATTAGGTTGTGCTAGATCTAAGACAAAGATCAAGATTTGTGTGATAATGTCAGAATTCAACATAAAGCTGCCATGCCAAGGTCCAAATGTCCTGTCTACATCATGCGTCAAACAGAGATAATTAATGTTTTATATTTCTATAGTATATGCCCTTATGTCGTTTCGTCAAATTTTTTGGTACATTTTTTTAAATTATATTTTTTAGAAAGAATATATGATAATCTAACGAAAAAATATGGTTGGCATTTTTTTGGCGGCCATTTTGAATTTTTGGCGGCCATTTTGATTTTTTCATACAAATAATCTATTTTTCTTCATATCGCGGTGAATAACGAGCGGATTTTCGAGATTTTATTGTCTAAACATATGTTTTCAAGGGCTAGGAATCTTTTAAGACACATGTATTTGTCGTTAATATAATATTACGCTTTAAATTATATAAAACGCGAAAAAATCTAAATAATGATATCACTTTTTTACATCTTGTTATGTTAACCATGATATTGCAACATTGAAAATAAACCAAATATTCAACGGATAAAACACAATACAAAAGAGTAGTCAAAGTTGAGCACTTACAGACAGAATTGTAGTGACAAGTGGATCGAGTTTTCCAGGCCAATTTCACACAGTTTTATGTGTCTTGCGATGCCTAGGGCAGACAGTTGAAAGCAGTGGCTTAGATCAAGCATGGGTTGAATCTGATATCTATACTAATGTCACTGCTCTGCAAATTATAAATAACAATCACCATAACTGGGCAACCGAGTGTCATCTAGTAACTCTACGGATATTATGTGACCTCTGCTTTTTGATGCTTTTGTATCTGCATGATAGTCTTGCAGAAGCTTGCAGAAACGGAGAAGATACAAATGAGGCACATGAAAAACGGCTCGATACAATGAATACAGCTTGATGAATTTGATTCCTCGAACAATAAGTATCCCATGTATAGATGGGTTAAGATGTATATGCGACGGGTGATGAGCCTTATTCGGTTCGTGCGGGGAACTCGTCAGAGGAATTGGAACTTGCACTTAGCCACATTAGAAGGGCTATGTATATGGTTTTTTGCATATAATAGACTGGACTACGTACAAAATATACCTTCACATATAGCGCGAATGTATTATTTCAAGACCACAAATCGTCAGGTGTGAAACGACATGGAAAACGGCGGATTATCTATCACGAAAACTCATCCACAGCTGTCGGTGTTGACCAGGCACAGAATATGAGGCATCAAAGAACAATACTGAAGCTTTTTCTGAGATACTGCTTGGGCATTCCAAATCCAAGAAAGTGAGAAGATGCTGGACATGACGTAAAAAAGCAAAATTCACCAACAGTTCCTCACAAACAGTACAATTACCCGTCAAGAAAAATATGTAAACCAGCTAAAAATGGTTTTGAATGTTGTTTAAATGTAACGATGGTAGTGAAAGTAAACTTTATATTTTGATGACAAAACTAATAATGCCCGACGATGTCCAAGATATCATACTTTGTAGAGAAGAAAAGGCGAAGTTGCATACAAAGAATGTGTGAAGGAAAGAATTTGTGGAGAGAGAGATATGTGACACATAATGACAAAATAACATATTTCGGATGGAGCGCAGGGTGTCAAACAATAAAGGTTGATGTGGGATCAAAAAAAATGATGATGAAGACATCGAATTCCATGATGACACATCTCACGTAATCACTAGGTGATACAGGGACATTGATCTAGAAAAGTGATTGGAGAGCATGAATTTTCAACTACAAACCAGAAGCTGATGTGTTCTGATGGTCAATACCGTAGATGTTCAGATAAAGCTTTGCTGATGCATCATCTTGAAAAATCGAAAATGAGCAAAGTATATCCCAAGAATCTCTAGATCAGACATGTATATTATTTGACGAAATGGCTGTGGTAATGATGAACAAGCTTTTTACAAAGATTCCATCAATAATTGTAGTGATCTGGCCGACTCCTTTGTGAATGCAATTGGCACAATTATGTACTGTTTGATAAAAACACTGAAGTCATCGATGACAGATTAAAAGACAACAACGAACAGGTGAAAAATCATTGTACAAGCCAGAAGTTGAAGACTCCATACAGATCAGAGATTGTTTTGTAGATAAGAAAACTAAAGAACTTCTAACACTTTATTTAGCTCAAATGTGGTAGAAAAAAGTAATCAGCAGTCACAACAAAAACCCATAAAGGTGTATTATCAAATCAGTCCGCAGAAAATGTTGTAGATCTGAATAGTAGTGAGGAAGAAGCAGACACTCTTCTTATTCTTTATGCTGCCGGGATACATCAAACAGGATATGATGTAAATAAAATCTAATGCGTCGAAATAGATTTCATGGTTTCGGCAATTTCAGCGATTGAAAAACTGAGATGTAACACATCAATCATAGAAGGAACTGGCCCAAGACGTCGCATTGTGAAGCTGCAGCCAATCTATGATGCTCTTGGTGAGAATAAAGTTCAAGCCATTGGTGGTTGTGACACCACTGGCCATATCTTTGAGACAAGCAAAACATCGTGGTGGAAGTTTTTCTTCAAATCCAATGATAGCGTAATCGGATCGCTTACTGCCTTGGGAAAATGTCCAGAACCAACAAAAGAAGTGTTTGAAGGATGTGAGGAAATAATTTGCTGAGTGCTGAGAGAGTGTTACAGATTTTGATACGGATAATGTATGTACCTGGCCAAAGGGTATGTAGGTGTCACTCCTGTGTGTGTAATCGCGGTGATACACGTTAAAACTTTATTACTATTAATTGTATCACCTTTTTAACATAATTTCAATTTTATGACGATGGTTTCTGAGCTTGAATAGGTATATTATAAATAAATAAATAAATAAATAAATGTGTTGAGAAATTATCACCAACTTAAGGTGCTGTTCACATTCGTCGAGCACATATACAGTGCCGTGGTTAACAAAATGCTCCTTTTCTAACGCTACTGCAGCTAGACCCCAGACAGCTTGGCTGGTCGCTGGAGGCGTCAGGCAAATTCACACCCATCGCGACTCCGTTTTAGGTACACTTTCTCAGATGAAAATAAACTCTTATTTAGTCTCGTGACCTATGTAAAAGCTCGTTGATTTTCGGTTGTCACCTCTTTAACATGTATAGGGAGGATACTCGTTTAAATATATTTTAAACAGGCCCCAGGATCAGGCACACAGTTTGTAATTGAGGTGTCGTTGTGTTGAGTATGTGTCATGCTGGCTGCTCATGTAAACAAAATAGTATAGAATGTACGGGGTTACGCACACGTGATAGCAAATTCTAATACGTGTAAAAATGTTCAGCATCTCAACATCGAGGACATAGAGATTATTAGTCACGAATAATGTACTCTGAAATCTTGTCGGTAGTATTGAATATACACACACAGTATACACAACTATACTTTCATGTTTTTATATTGTTCCAATACGATATATTATCAGATAATTATGGTCACACGATTCTGTTATACTCATTTACATAAAACATTAGCCTGTTATGATCAGTTGGCAATCAATTGGATCAATTTATTCACTCGGGGTATAGTTACCTTTACATATATGCAATCAGGTTAACATTTTAAACACTAATGCATATAACGGGTTAATATTTGCTTAGCCTAACTGCGTCCATTTATAAAAATACACGATGTTATATTATTATTACTATACACGTGATACAAAAATTGAGTATTTCTGTTTTTAAATTGTATAATGTGTTTTTATTTAGAAGTAGTAATTTGCACATTAGAAACGCAAGTAGACAATAAAGACCTGTGAGGCTGAAGGGTTAGGTAAAATTTATTATATCACTAGTCACATAAATATTCAGCAAAGTTGTACTTTATGTGTTGAATATTTAGTTTTAATTTTATTGTTGCCAATATAATAGATAACATAACAAGATCTACTTAAATGATGTCAATATATAGATTGTTCCCTGTATTGTATATAATTGAAAGCGTAATATTATATTTACGCTAAATATATGTGTTTTAAACGATTCCTAGCCCATGAAAACATATGTTTAGACATTAAAATCTCGCAAATCCGTCAATTAATAGGTGAAATATATGACAAACTCTGTTTTCAGTAAAAAAAAACGAAAATGGCCGCCAAGCATCCAAGATTCCATAACTTAACATCCAAACTACATTAAAAAATCGGTTTCGGAAAATGTACCAAAAAATTCGACGAACTCAAAAAACAACACTTAAGGGCATATACTACTAGTCAAGATTTATTCATCTGGTTTAATCGTGGTCAGTTGATCACAAACAAAAGGGTAACTCGCCTCCAAATCGAACATTAGTTTTTTTAATTCAAACGGTAATGTATAATTTTATATTTTAATGCTCTTATTACCGCATGTCACTTACGGCATTTTATAATTATAATTTGACACAAACATATGTCAGTAATAATGCATTAAAACAATAACAGAATAATTATCTTCTATATGATTACAGGCTCTATAAAGGGGCAAATGATCTATTTCTTCGACCCAGTAAACAATAGACCTTAGCCCACTGTTGGATTAATGATGTACCGCTGTCTGCAACACGGGCCCAACGTTAAACCAACATTGTATTGACGTATCGTGTTATCGGGAACACGCTTTTAAATTGTGTATTAAATTGTGTATGCTGTGTACACAAATTCTATGCATTTTGGATGTGGGTAACCATCATTTGTGTGCATGAACGTCGATCAAACTGTAAAACCAGCCGGTTTTACCGGCCTTCTGATGTTTTGTTAAATGTATAGTCAACTGTCAAAATACACTGGACAAGGGAGTCCCCAGAATGCAACAGTGGCCCCTGGACATTCCACAATGACATATATCCCCACATCCACAGTTATCAGCCAAGATAATAATACTATAATGCGTTTCATACACATCACCGCATTATGAACAAGTTCCCAAATCATATAAACGCTATATACTTGAGCGACATATATGAGGAAATAATTCATCAATTCTCTTCTGTGGGCTTAGTGTTGAGACACAAACCATTGTGTTGCCATGGGGGTCTGGAAACAGTTCACTCACCCCATATTAACAGTCAGAGCTTTCCCAGCCAACACGGCACACTCACCAAATGTTGGTTTAATGTCGGTCAACGTTGCAGACGTTGGTCTAACATTAAAACAACTTTGGGCCAATTTCTCGTTGGAGTAGTATCTTGTAATTAGTTCAGTTGCTGATATTAATATAGTCAAAATGTACTCTATAGGCTAATGTAGGCCTTCACCTGACCGTCCCACGCATGCCCATTTTGCAGTTGTATGTTTAGTTACACTCGTGTTAACGCTAAGCTCTGGTTTGGTAAAACCTCTTTTATAAATACGCCCGATAGTGTACAATATGACAGTGGACTCAAAACGTAAAATCACTCAACTAATGCTTTGCTATGATTTTACCAGATTGATGTTGTTTACTTACGCCGTACAACTGACTGACATCAGGTCACATCCAGCTAACGCGAGACGTTGACCCAATGCTGGGGTATTACTGGTACTCTGTCTGCGACGCTGGCACAGCATTACACAAACATTGGTTCCCGACATTCCATGGTTAGACGCTGCTCCAACATGAAGCTAACATTCGTTCAATGTCTCGGCCGGGTGTGCTGGGTATCCGTCCTGCTCTGTACCCAGATATCTGTGTACGTTGTAGGCATTGCTCTTTTGTCAACCTAATAACCTAGTAAATATTATTGTATATTTGGCGGTTAAAAGGACATGCCCAGATTTTATTTTAGCTTATTAATATGACCACTTAACAGTTAGGCTAGATATAGAGACGAAATTCCCGTAATTCTTATTTTTGACATGGTTGTCAATAATTAGAAATGAGGAATTCGTCTCTATATCTAGCCTAACTGGTAAATGCGCAGCACAAAAATTAAAACACTTTTGCAGTTCTAGTCTATGGACATGTTTACATCATAAGGTCATATTAATAAGCCAAAATAAAAACACCGATTATTTTATGATTTTAGCCTGGGCATGTCCCTTTAAAGGGCATTTGCATGGTGAACTTCTGTGAAACTCAATAGTTTTGACCTGCAATGTTTTCACCGAGCTATCTGATACAATAAAGTATGGGGGAGGGGGTATTATATAACATTGTTTTCACCGAGTATCCGTTCAAAAGGGTTTCCGATGACGTCCTTGCGTTTCACAGAATTCTGTGAAATGCAGTGACGTCACTCGGTGAAAACAAGGTTATATAATACCCCCTCCCCCATACTTCATTCTGTGAAACGCAGTGACGTCACTCGGTGAAAACAAGGTTATATAAGAACCCTCCCCCATACTTTATTGTATTAGCAAGCTCGGTGAAAACAAAAGAGGTCGAGGTCATTGAATTTCACAGAATTCGCAAGTCAACCATTTTATTCTATACACTCTGCAGGAAAAGAGACGAATTGCGGACAAACCATGGGGAATCAAGATAAATAAAAAAGGCATTTTTGCAGAGTTTGCTGAGGCGAAGAACATAAAATAACCTGATTGAAAAATAATAAACACTTTTTTATGGGAGCGATGGATTTTTTTTACTAATGCTGCTCTCACACATAGGCGAATATGCTTGCGAATGTGCTTACGAATGAAAAGATTTGACATTCGCGCAAAATTCGCAACACTCGTATTTGTAAGCGTTTGTAACAAATTCGGAACGCTCGCAAGTCATTCTCCACCTGCTTACGAATATCGGCCAATTTAGGAAGCGTCTCCTAAATTTCAGCGAATGTTGTGAATACTGTCATTCGCCGTCAATATTCGTAAGCATTCGCAAGCCATTGGTAACGTTGGTAAGGCATTCGGAAGCACTTGCAACGTTCGTAAGGCATTTGCAAGGCGTTTGTAACGTTCGCCGTTTCCCATTCCTTGCGAATGTCTTACCACTGTTAAATTCAAGAAAACAATGAGCCCAGCGTCATATTCACTCCGTATTTATACCAATCACAGCCTCGTCATCAAATATTCGCATTATTCGTAAGAAAATGGCAAGACAATGGCAACGTTGGTAAGACATTCGTATCATTCATAAGTACGTTTGTAACGTTTTCAAGCCCATTTGTAAGCACTCGCAAGCATTCATAACATTCGCAAGGCAGTCGCAGCATTTATTCTGAAGACCATTTGCACCATTCTCAACGATTGTTAGCAATTCGTAAGGCATTGGCAAGCATTCGCAGTGCATTTACAACATATTCGTAAGGAGAGGTCGAGAGATTACTGAGGTGAAAATATTCGCTTTCTGTTCACAATTTTTGGGCGAATTCAATGCGAATTTCAAAGATACATATTCGCTATATTCGTCAGCATATTCGCTTATGTGTGAGAGCAGCATTATGCAAATTATTCATAAATTATTGGCCTCATGTTAACCCTTGTGCTGCTGGGACTTCATGTTAACCCTTGTGATGCTGGGACCTCGTGTTAACCATTGTGCTGCTAGGGCCTCGTCTTAACCCTTGTGCTGCTAGGACCTCGTGTTAACCCTTGTGATGCTGTGACCGGATACATACGCCTTCAAGCATGTGCCAAACATTGAAATTGATAAAATATTATTTAGTAGATCTTTATGCTAAATTAATAAGATAATTCACTTTGGGAAATGTCTATTTTTCATAAATAAATATATTTTTCCTGACTTGGAGCTGGAATTTGCGTTGGCAGAAATAATCGCTTGAACAATAGATCATAGTCGTCGATGATCGGTATACAGTAACCTATTGTTCTGAACTTGTATGTTCCATCGGTTTAATCCATCCATTTACAAAATTCTATTCAACTACAAAAATCATTCCATTTGTTAATGCTGTTTATTGTTGGTAGAAACAGTCTAGCATTAGGCTGCCATTGCACAATTAATTAATGTGCAGTGCTGTCACAATGTTGACCTCGCGTACATAGGCCTACAGCACGGTAGAAGACTGTGGTGTGGTTTACATGT
This sequence comes from Flabesymbios commensalis, assembly GCA_964017125.1. Taxonomy (NCBI): domain Eukaryota; kingdom Metazoa; phylum Annelida; class Polychaeta; order Terebellida; family Flabelligeridae; genus Flabesymbios; species Flabesymbios commensalis. The sequence continues at coordinate 67,264,545 of OZ024903.1, read as the reverse complement.
TTTGCCACACACTCCACTGCTTCTGAAACAGATTCTGAAGACTGCAAACTATATTGAATATCAGTGTTCCGTACATTATAATTACCTGACACGTCATCTTATTTAACCCATTAAGTGATTTAATTGAGAAAGTTTCTCTCACTCGAAGCTGTGTCTTCCTGACGCGATACACAGCTTCACATGAGAGAACATTTGTATTTCTGTTTTTTTTACAGATTTGTCAAACAGTCATGTTTAAATCTTTCTGTTGATTGAAGACAAAATTCACCTTGAAAACGTAAGCCTACTATTGAAATATCAATACAATGTTAAAAATAATATAGTTGTCATCGACACATAGAGGGTTCAATCGTCGAAGAGGCAGCCTGACCTTTCCTACAGGCAAGTTGTGGCACAAACATGGGGCGCTGATCCCATGTTGGTTTGATGCTGGGCCAGCGTCGCAGATTGTGAGCCAACATTAAAAAAACATGAGCCGAACCTATTCTGTTTGTCGGGACTACAACCTCAATATTACTTGCCACAAATATAATCTAATTATAACCGTAATCTAAAAACAATTCATGGTCATGGTTAGCGCTTAAAAGGTGAATGATTAACAGTTAATGAATAATTGCTAAATGCCCTTAGTACGATAACTGTGAGGTAATTCAGATGTGTATAATTATAATATAGCGTTTGATATACCTATAAACTAGATGAGAACTGTGGGGCGTTTGGGTTGGTGTGACTGTTTCAATGATGACTGTACATGTATACGAGACACTATGTGTCAAATGTCATTGACACATAACGATGGTGAAATTATCAATGTTTGTATTCTAAAATGATGAGTGGTAATGACGTATATGACTAGGCCTGGGTTAATTGACACTCAAACAATTAACTTAAATTTATGTCTTATAACCTACATTCCCCATTGGGCTCGGACATAGACCCTTAACCAGTGTTGACGCACCCTTAAAAATATTTGAAAAGTAGTAAATTATACTAGATTGGAATTGTGACTTTTCAAGTAACAATAATATTTGGGCCAGGTTTAATGAGTTTTTGTGGCGGCCATTTAAAATTTTTGTTGGGTTATTTTTACTATGACAGATTGATTGGAATTTCGCGTATGAGTTTTTTGGCAGCCATTCTGAACTGGAATTTTAGACTTCAGACTTCGGACTTCAGACTTCAAATTTTAGAAGTCCCCACCGAGCTTTTGCACTTGTAAATAGATATATATTTGTTTGTTAAATGGAATCGCATTCAGAGTGCCCAGTACACACATTGACTTGTCTCTTTGTTGACTTAATGCTGTATCACTATCCCAGAAGCTAGCCCCAAATTAAAACAACATTGTTTCAACTTTCTGTGTTTGAATAGAATTGCGACTGTTATTTAAAGGTTTCAACGGTCCATACCTAATACACAATATTGGTTTAATACTGGGCCACTGTCTGCGACGCTGGCCCGGAATTAAAACATTGGATAAATGTATTTTATTTTTAATCTAGAGACTAAAGGGTGGAGTCAGTCTGGACATAAGGGCACCCTGTTAATCCCTCCTGACAATGAATGGAGAATCACCCGACGTGTACACTATTGAACCAACATTGGACCCTATCATAGGCCTACTGCCGTGAAATCCAAAAGGCAGTATCTGCTCGATTTACAAGTAAACAGATACTGCCTTTTGAATTTGAAGAGCAGCACAGTGCAATATCTGCTCACTTTACAAGTAAGCAGAAACAGCCTTTTGCCATTCAAAAAGTATGATGATCCATGAAATCATGGATAAATCCAGAAGAACATGTTGGATGACTTAGAAAAGTCATAGCACCCCTGACTACTCTGGGAATTTTGTGTCAAAATTTCAAGTTGATTAGATTAAAACTCAGGGAGTAATAACGTCTTACAAAAACGTGCCAAGAATAATAAGTTTAAAGCTCCGTTGAAAACTCAATATATTTGGGCATAGCCCAAATATAAATATTAATGTAACATGAGTTCATTCTGCTCTCCGTATGTCCGAAGCTAGGTTAGTGTGAGCTCAGCTATAACAGGAGTGTAACCTTCAGTTTAATGCTAAGCGGTATGCCAGAAGCTGGTTTTGGCTTAATTTTGAAAATTGTATTTATTTGAAGCTATATAGCCTACTGATCTTAACTAAAAATACTAAAAAATCAAAAAACAACTTTAAAGCCAGAGTGAAATACAGTGTAGTTATATTTCCAGGTCGTATACTGCACTTTACAACACATATTCCCACGTCTTGGACAGTAAGCTCAGAGCCATCGCCGCTAATTGGTGTCTTATAGTCAAGACATAGGGGGATACACCTGCAGCACTGATTGTCTGCCCAACGCTGGGCCGACAGCATCACCATGTGGTCCAATGCTGTAGGAACATTTAACCGTCCTTTAGCAAGTGTTTAGGTATACAAAAAGTTTGTTTGGCGGATTCATAGAAATGTTGATAATTGTTTTTTTTTAATCTAAAAACTCTTTAAAGCTCCGTTGAAAACTCAATATATTTGGGCATAGCCCAAATATAAATATTAATGTAACATGAGTTCATTCTGCTCTCCGTATGTCCGAAGCTAGGTTAGTGTGAGCTCAGCTATAACAGGATTGTAACCTTCAGTTTAATGCTAAGCGGTATGCCAGAAGCTGGTTTTGGCTTAATTTTGAAAATTGTATTTATTTGAAGCTATATAGCCTACTGATCTTAACTAAAAATACTAAAAAGTCAAAAAACAACTTTAAAGCCAGAGTGAAATACAGTGTAGTTATATTTCCAGGTCGTATACTGCACTTTACAACACATATTCCCACGTCTTGGACAGTAAGCTCAGAGCCATCGCCGCTAATTGGTGTCTTATAGTCAAGACATAGGGGGATACACCTGCAGCACTGATTGTCTGCCCAACGCTGGGCCGACAGCATCACCATGTGGTCCAATGCTGTAGGAACATTTAACCGTCCTTTAGCAAGTGTTTAGGTATACAAAAAGTTTGTTTGGCGGATTCATAGAAATGTTGATAATTGTTTTTTTTTAATCTAAAAACTCTTTAAAGCTCCGTTGAAAACTCAATATATTTGGGCATAGCCCAAATATAAATATTAATGTAACATGAGTTCATTCTGCTCTCCGTATGTCCGAAGCTAGGTTAGTGTGAGCTCAGCTATAACAGGATTGTAACCTTCAGTTTAATGCTAAGCGGTATGCCAGAAGCTGGTTTTGGCTTAATTTTGAAAATTGTATTTATTTGAAGCTATATAGCCTACTGATCTTAACTAAAAATACTAAAAAGTCAAAAAACAACTTTAAAGCCAGAGTGAAATACAGTGTAGTTATATTTCCAGGTCGTATACTGCACTTTACAACACATATTCCCACGTCTTGGACAGTAAGCTCAGAGCCATCGCCGCTAATTGGTGTCTTATAGTCAAGACATAGGGGGATACACCTGCAGCACTGATTGTCTGCCCAACGCTGGGCCGACAGCATCACCATGTGGTCCAATGCTGTAGGAACATTTAACCGTCCTTTAGCAAGTGTTTAGGTATACAAAAAGTTTGTTTGGCGGATTCATAGAAATGTTGATAATTGTTTTTTTTTAATCTAAAAACTCCCAAAAAAATAAATTCATGATCTGGGGGATACACTACTTCATTACAAAACTAAAAACGAAAATTGATGTCATCCCAAGGAGCTGCTTTAACACGATGATAAACCGGTGTGTTATGTTGCCAGAAGTTAACCATTTAGCATTAGGTTAAGGAAGCTGATGGCAATAGCAACTTGAAATCAAATCCTGAAAATAGCTAAATTATCATAATTATCCATGGAATACTAATAGACGACACTCATATTTGTGTGGAGTCATTAGAAAAAAAATCAACATTATAACATATTTTTAAATAACATATTTTTAAATACTAATATACCAATCGAATTATTAAAATATGTTCTTATCTCAGATCTTATTGTACATACATATGACAATGAAATATTAGCCTTTACAACACTAAAATAAATTTCGTATAAAATATGAGATAATAAATGATGACTTAATATATACTTTTTATGACGTACAATAACATCTGAGATAATACAAAATGTATTAACCTTTTCAGCACGGGGACCGTCTGTTGACGTTAAGACGCCTGATTCTAACGTCTGTAGACGTCAAATTCAGAAATCTATAGACGGTTCACCCGCTAAAAGAACTTGAACAAATTATAATTGCCCTACACCCATGACATAGGTAGCCTACCCAAATGAAGCAGAACGATGTAACCAAGACATTAATCATTTTTTCAATTTGAAATAATCATAAATATTTTCATTAGCTTTTTCTGCTTTACTTGCTTCATTTTTAATTCTTTCCTCGCAGGGACCGCCTTTAGACGTCTGACGTTTAGGCCTATATACGTTAGATCAGAAATGCATTTTGAATTTCTGGTTAGATTCAGACGTCTACAGACGGTCCCCGTGCTGAAAGGGTTAATACATCATTTATTATCTCAGATGTTACTGTGCGTCATCAAAAGTAAATAATAATTCATCATTTATTCTCTCAAATTTTATTGCGCAGTATTGATTTTAATATTATTATTATGAATGTATCTTATGTAGGGCATACTCACAAAATCTGTTGGACCAATAATCTGTTGGCCTCACAAAATTGCCTCGTGGGTTGACGGATGACAGCATATTAGGATCAATGATATCATCATCAATGTAATGGTCATCATCCAACTCAACAACGAATATGAATTCCCCTGTGTCTTCTTGCTATGTTGTGCAAAACACAGCAAGCCACAATTATTATAATCAATCTGGTGCTTAATTTGGTGCGGAGGCCAAAGTGCAAACATGCAAATCGTCTTAAAAATTGTTTTAAAACGCCAAACAATCTCTCTATAATGTTTCGGGTCATTATATGAGACCGATAGTAATGCCATTAATTATCTGCTGTTGACCTAGCGATTGGCGTGAGGTACGGCGTTACAACACTGGTTTAGGATTTAAACTCCGTGTTAGCTAAACTACTTGGGGCATACGGCCCTTAATGTACAAGTATTTAATTCGAAATAAACATATTCAGTGTGTAACAATTAAGCCTCGTCTTTTCATCCCTGAGAGATGAGGTTTACCCAGTGTACAATGAGTCCCTCCCCCCCCCCCCCCCCCGCCCTGGGAGATGAGATTTACCTTCTGTGCAGTGGGCCCCTCATCCCTTCCGAGATATAAGGCTTACCATTCCTAGCGTAGAGTGTTGAGGTTTACCTGGTGTACAGTGGGCCCCTCATTCCGGATTCTGCCTGAGAGATGAAGTTCACCCAATCTGCAACCAGCCCCACCTGAAGCTCCTACTTCTCCCTGAGATGAAGCTTACCAGTGTGCAACCAGTCTCTCATCCCTCCTGAGAGATAAGGTTTTTTCAGTGTGCAAAATTAACACCGTAATAAAACAATGATCTTTAATACTTAGATTACTATCAAGGTATTTTGCTAATTTTCTCTCTAACTCCCATTTATCCACCTAGCTTTTCTAGCCTAGATAACGTTAGGCCTAAGTTTCATAAATATCAGCTTTGAAAATTCATCTGTCTAAAATATATTTTAATTTGTAGCATTTGCTGGGTCTAGCTACAGAAGAAAATATATCATACACATGTGTGGCACCAGATGGTTAACATGGTTAATATGGGAGCAATTTCATACTCTAGCCACCAGAAGATTATTATATGAGACATATAATTCTAGGCATCAGAAGGTTAATATAGGAGAAATATGATACTATAGTTCACAGAGGTTTGAGACACGTGATACTATAGACACCAGATGGTTAAAACACTTGATACTCCAGCTTCCAGACAGTTAAAGCGACACAATCAGGCTAAAATCATAAAAAATCCTTCATTTTATTTTGGCTTCTTAATATGGCCATAATATGTGAACATGTCCATAGACTAGTATTGCGTATGTTTTTTAAATTCTGTGATGCGCATTTATCAGTTACGCGAGAAATGAATACGCAATTTAATTTCAGACATGCATGTCTAACTTAAGAAATACAGGAATAACTAATAAACGGGGCTTTCCGCACCCTTGCTACGTTGCCACAGCAACCCAAAATTTAAAAGACTTTCGCAATTCTAGTCTATGGACATGTTCACATATTAAGGAAGTAGGCCTATATTAAGAAGCCAAAATAAAATTATTGATTTTTTGATGATTTTAGCCTGATTGTGTCGGCTTTAATACAGAAGACATGTAATACTCTAGGCATCAGAAGGTTAACATTAGATAAATATAATAGTCTAGTCGCAGAAGGTTAATATTTGAGACACGTGATATCAGAGACCCGACAGGATTAATACATGTGTTGCTCTAGTCCGGAAATGATTAATAAATAAAACATATGAAACTCTAGGTATGAGAAAGTTAATATAGATGAAAAATATGGTAATCTAGTCCACATATCGGTAATACACGAGACACACGTGATGCTATCGACCCTCTGGACCTCAGGGGGTTAATACACATCAAACTGTAGCCTATAGAGGGTTGATAAATAACATCTATGAAGCTCTAGGCATGAGTAGGTTAAAAAAGATAAACATGATAGTGTAGTCTACAGAGGGTTAAGACATAAGAAACGTGATACTCTAGACCACAGAGGGTTAATACTTGCGATAGTCCAGTCAACAGAGGGTTAATAAATAAGATATGTGATACTCCAGACATCAAAAGGTGAATATAGAAGAAATATGATAGTATAGTCTACAGAGGGTTAATATTTGAGACACGTGATACTATCGACTCTCCAGACCTCAGAAGGTTAATATACGTAATACTTCAGCCTATAGAGGGTTAATAAATAATATATGTGATGATTTACGCATCAGTAGGTTAAAATAAGATAAACATGATAGTGTAGTCCACATAGGGTGAATATATTAGAAACGTAGTACTATAGACCACAGAGGACCACAGAGGGTTAATACTTGCGATAGTCTAGGCAACAGAGGGTTGATAAATAAGAGATGTGATACTAGAGTAATATTAGAGAGACGTGATACTATCTACTCTCTGGACCTCAGAGGGTTAATACATGTCAAACTCTAGCCTATAGAAGGTTAATAACTAACATTTATGATGCTCTAGGCATCAGTAGGTTAAAATAAGTTAAATATAATAGTGTAGTCCACAGAGGGCTAACACATTAGAAACGTGATACTCTAGACCACAGAGGGTTAATACGTGTGATACTTTAGTCCACAGAGGCTTAATAAATAAGACATGTGATACTCTAGACATCAGAAGGTTAACATTGAGAAAATATGGTAGTCTAGTCCACAGAGGGTTAATACATCAGACATGTCATGCTCTAGACCCCAGAGAGTTAATACATGTGATACCATAGAATGGAGAGTGCTAATACATAAGATATGTGAATGTTATTATAGGAAAAATCTGATAGTTCAAGTTCAAGTTCAATGAAGCAACTCCCAGGGAAGTGCCCGGTCCCGTCTTTAAAAAGACGCCCGAAATGCTGGGGTTCACCAAAATGACCCCTCCTCGTCTCCCTGCAGGCATGAGGAGCCTCTGCACGTCCACTTCACCGCCACTCCACTACCAATGCCAAAGGCTTAGGCTGTAAAATAGCAGTAATGATAATCTCATCTCTTGGGGATGAGGGGCTCAGCTGCACATTGTGTAAACTTCACCCTGGGAGATTGAAGGACTCGCCACACACTGGGTGAACTCACATCTTTCAGCCTAGTTATATGGATGAGGGGCCCACTGCACACTGACCAAACCTCATCCCTAGGATGGATGAGGGGCTCGCTGCACACTGGGTAAACCTCATCTTGCAGGGCCAGGTAGGGATGATGGGCCCACTGCACACTGGATAAACCTCGTCTCTCAAGAGGGATGAAGGGCGCACTGCACACTAGGTAAACCTCCTCTCTCAGTAGGGATGAGGGGCCCACTGCACACTGGATAAACCTCCTCTCTCAAGTGGGATGAAGGGCCCACTGCACACTGGGTGATAGTCTAGGCAATAAATATTTTTTAATGGACAAAAATGTTAACAAAGGTTTTTCAACGGAATTTGACTCGGTGGGGTAATGTAAAAACACCCATAAAACCCCACCCGAATCCTCCTTGGGGAAAGCCTCGTTTTCGGGTAAAATCAAAAATCGCCGCCATTAAACAAGTAATTTGTGTATTTTTTAATAAATCGCTATAATTTGAGAACTAAACATCGGACAGCCACATATAATATGTCTTTTCACACTAATTTTTTAAAAAGATTTTATTTGTTCACATTTAAAATTCATAAAAGGTCAAACTGAGGTCATTTTCAAGATCAAGGTCAAATTAAGCCTAAAAATGTGAGTAATTTATATATATTTTTTAATAAATCGCTATCGTTTCAGAAGTAACATCGTAGAGTCACATATATTATGTTTTTTCGCAATATTTTTTTCAAGAGATTCTATATGTTTACATTTCGAATTTCTAAGAGGTCAAACTGAGGTCATTTTCAAGGTCAAGGTCTTATAAATGTGAAAAATTTGCATTTTTTAGGTGCACAAATGCTAAAATATTTAATTGACAAAAATGTTAACAAATGCCTCTCAACATAATTTTCCTCGGTTGAAGTATTTGCAACGACAAATAAAACCCCATCCGAATTCTCCTTGGGGAAAGCCTCGTTTTCGAGTAAAATCCAAAATGGCCGCCATTATTAAACCAGAAATTTATAATAAAAAAACATTTAATCGCCATCATTTCAGAACTAAGCATCGTAGAACCACATATAATTATTTTTTTTCACACTATTTTTAAGGGATTCCATTTGTTCACATTTAAAATTTATAAAAGGTCAAACTGAGGTCATTTTCAAGGTCAAATTAAGCCTAAAAATGTGAATAATTTTTATATATTTTTTAATAAATAGCCATCGTTTCAGAACTAAACATCGTAGAGCCACATATAATATGGTTTTTTCGCAATATTTTTTCAAGGGATTCTATTTGTTTGCGTTCCTGATTTCTAAGAGGTCAAATTAAGACCATTTTCAAGGTTAAGGCCTTAAAAATGTGAAAAATTTGCATTTTTTATGTGCACTAATGTCAAAATATTTAATTGACAAAAATGTTAACAAATGCTTCTCAACATAATTTGGCTCGGTTGAAGTATTTAAAACAACACATAAAACCCCATCCGAATCCTTCTTGGGGAAAGCCTCGTTTTTGAGTAAAATTTAAAATGGCCGCCATTATTAAACCAGTGATTTATATTTTTTTTTAAATCACTATCATTTCAGAACTAAGCATCGTAGAACAACATATAATATATATTTTTTAGGGATTCTATTTGTTTATATTTCAAATTTCCAAGATGTCAAACTGAGGCCATTTTCAAGGTCAAGGTCAAATTAGTCCTAAAAATGTGAACAGTTAGCATTTGTAAGTGCACAAATGCCAAAATATTTAACTTACAAAAATGTTAACAAATGTTTTTAAACATAATAATTTTACTCATTGGTGCTATGTGAAACAACACCTAAAACCCCCACCCGAATCAACCTCGTGGAAAGCCTCGTTTTCGGGTTAAAATCTAAAATGGCCGTCATTATGCCAGTAATTTATGTATTTTTTTAAATATTTATCTTTTGAGAACTAAACATAGTAGAGCCACATATACTATGTCTTTTCGCACTATTTTTTTTCTGGGATTCTACTTGTTCATATGATATTTGTCAATGATACAGTATTGGACTACGTTGGATTGCATTACACTGCTTTAGTAATAAAGACAACACATTATCGCTGAATGGGAAATTATGTTGGTGCATCAGTCTCAGTATCTGCAGAATTGAGCCTGATCATGAGTATAAAGCATTTCTGGCGAATTCGTCCAATAAACAGGCCTTAATATACCTTCTTGTTGAATACATGTGGCCAATGTAGACATTACCGCCCAGCATGCAGAAGGTGATGCAGATTATAAGATATGTACCGTGGCCGGCAAGTCAGCACAAGCAGGTGTTATCGCAGACGATACGGATATTTTTCAGTCAAGTTTGGCCATCTTGCTCAGGGTCGTTTCAGACATTGCCTATCGCCGGTTGAAGCTGGGCCTGCAATATGTATTTATGAAATTAAAAGCTAGTCTGATGATGAATGCATTCAACAACCAGACATATTTCAGAACCTGAACTCAGAAAGGGAAACTCTGGCATGGCCTTGACTACGCTGTTAATTTGTATTGGCAATAGAGTTGGCGACAAAATGCTTCATACAGAGGTCAACCAAGGTCATAATGTAGTAAGCAATAAATTGAACATTTTTTTAGAATTGCTGTTATCAGGTTATGATTCAGACTTCGTTGAACTAAAATACAACCTAAAGGTTATATTTACACGAAGTCATGACATCATACTACATGTATTTATATATGCTACTTGGCTTGATAGACATGCAGTGCGCCAGCTCAATTTGACACTGATGTGACCTTGATATGACCTTGACTTATACTCATATAAAGAGAATCCCTGTTGCGCCAGTTTAAATTAATTGTAGGTGCCTACATTGCGCATTACTAACATTATAATGAGGTTGGCCATATCATTGAAATGGGATTGAGCACGATTTTGAAGTCCAAATTGAGTTAGTGACGGATTTGATTAATTTGTGAAATACGCAACCAGACAATTTTGGGGTTACAACTTCCTTCTTCTGGGAAGGTTAAATTCAAGGTCATGTGTTTTTATCAAGGTCAGATTTCTAAAATGTGTAAAAATTTATCGAAAAAACTTATTTGTACATATCTCAGGAACTACTATATGGATTTTAGTGTTTTTGAGCGCCTTTATGGGGTTTTTTTCAAGGTGCGTAATCAATTATAAACAAAACATTGTGCGATGGAAAACTCTCCAGGTCAGGCCCACTCCAGGGCAAAGTTATTTAAAGGTCAAACAATCTAAAAGCTTGTGTAGACTGTATATTTAGCATTATGACTTTTAGGCAAATTTGCAGCATAATCGCTTTCAATCGCATTCATTCTTATTTCTTATCTGCGTCACTCTCTAACGATAAAAATCACAGACAGCTCGCCGACGTCCACTAAAGCTCCTTGCGATTGATCCATAGCTAGTTTGTCTGCAACTGTACTGCGACGGACTCCGACTAGTCTAACACCAGTCGCATAACACTCCCAGGTTGGTAACCGTTTACATCTTATTGCAACACTTCTCATAGTAGTCGGCGACAGCGCTTTGATTTCTGCAAGCTGTCGCCGGGTGATTGGAGACGAAAAATAAGCACGTCAAAGCACGTGACTCGCCTGAAGCTGATATCTCGTCACTTACCAGATAATATTGCGTATAGGGCCTAAATGAAGAATTTGGCAGTTTGGAGATAATTGAGACAAAATGTATATTTCTGCCATAACAACCAATAGGTCGTAGGCTATCCATCGGTCATTTGACCTGAAATAGGTTTTTGGCATTATATCAAATTTGAAATATCTATAAATTGTCATATTTTTTTGTGAATAATCATCAGAAAAACATAAATAAATTGTTATTTTATATGTTTTCAGACCTGCTGAATCTAATGGTGACATCATTTTTTTTCTTAGCGCCCATAATATGGGATAATCTAAGATGGCCGTCGCCAAAATGGTAATATATCTTCTATAACTAGTTAGTTGATATCTACCGACTCTTTCTTATCCACTGTTAAGTCAAATCTGTGGTTTTCTCTGGCATAGCATTCAGTTACCGTATCCCCGCGAAATACACTATTTGAGCACAATAATATAACATTTTAAGAAAAACCACATGCACCAGTAGCCTAATAGCATAGCTACGTGAATACACTATCACGTTATATATCAGTAACATTTCCACAATTATAACGTATAATATGTTAGCTGACCTTAATATCATAGCTGTGAACAGGTACATTTGATATTTGGAAATCATTCAGTGATCTCAGTACCGTATATTCTATGTTGTTGACTCATCCATCAAGTATCAGCAATAACCACATGCCTGTACTCAAGTCAGTACGGTAGGCCACTGGGTACCGTCCCGCGGCCGAAGTGAATCGGCAGCACTCGGAGTGTGTGTGTATAAAAGTCTTTTATACACACACACTCCGAGTGCTGCCGATTCACTTCGGCCGCGAGACGGTACCCAGTGCGGTAGGCCTACTATAAGGCAGGTCGTTCCGCCATACCAACCACGAAAGCAACAGCGAGTGGCCGACAAAATAGAACAATTATATAGTGCAACGTTATATAATTGAGATTTTAATTAAAAAATTTTTTGTTGATTTAACATACTACATTAGTGGGAATCCATGCAAATGCGATTAAACCGAGTTTATGTGCGGTTTTACCTGACAGAGAAAACACAAAATTTTGGCTCTGCAGGGAAAAACGAGACAGTCAAGCATAGTGGCTTACTATGACGGCGGCGCTATATCTATAAAGTCCGCCGCATACACTATCTCGTTGTCTTACCTGGACAGAATGATACCTGGACAGAATGAGAACAATAGATCTGCATGACCTCACTAACGTCCCTATGATCAAAACTAGGATGACAGCACTGGCGGTTACAACATTTAGATCACTTGAAAACACACAGTGTTTCAAGGATCTGGTGTTGAATCATGAGATCGTTCAAAAACGATCGGGGCCTGTTTCAGTCGCCCACTTTAACTTATTTAAAGTGCAGTTTTGCACTTAAAATGCTAGTGCACTAGATATTTTTTAGTTAGTGCACTGATCCGCAAGTGCACTAACCGAGTTGCGTTTCAGTTTCTATTTCACACTTTAATTTTCACACTTATCCGTAAGTGCACTCGTATGCACACTTAAGGACACACTTACTCAAGAAAAAATGTTCTGATTCTTGAATTAACAGACATGACAGACGATAAATGAATAGACCTACTAGGCTAAGTGGCCATTTATGTTTGCGGGGACGAGACTTTATAAACATAACACATTAGCCTTGGCAGATGTAGGTCTGTACATGCAGACTCACAAATGGCTAATTGTGCTTTTAAGTTTCATAGGTCTAAGTGTAGGCCTACATTGAAATTGGGGTGTCTTGAGACTTGTCTGCACTTTTCAATTGTTTGTGTTCTAAATCTAGGCCAGGGATAGCCTACTTTTTCGTCCACCAACGTTCACTCTAATGACTATAATAGGTTAGGCATATATTATAGGCCTAGCTAGGACTATTAGGTCTACTACACTGTCACCTTATATAAAAAGGTAGCCTATACAAAAATAAGCTATATATCGTTAGTCCTAGACTGGGATTTTGTAGGCCCCCTATAATATAATCTAGAGGTCTAGTTATAGTCTACTGCGCTTTTTTTTAATAACTAGAATATAATCTATTCAAAGTCTGTATTTTTCAGTAAAGTAAATGTGTAGTCTAGACCAAATTAATGGAAGTTTTAGGTTCCAAGGTTATATATATATGTAGACTCCATAGGCCTAATGTTTAGGCCGCCTAAAGGCTAGACTATAATCGACTACCTAGGCCAAGACATGGGCCTATAGAATTTTTTTGTAATAGGCCTATTTCCCCATTTTAGTTGAGGACTCCCACATCAGGATTTAAAAATCCGATAGCTTTGTGTATAGTGGTGCGAATTACAGATGGTTTATTTTATTTTGACCCACGGAGCGATTCTACACACCTGACAGTATGAATAAGGGTTTTTAAACCACCAGATAGGTCTATAGGCCTAGCTACTAATGAAATAATTCAGTAACTACTATGATTGTTAACATGAACTGCACTTAAAATTCCCTTAGTGCACTAGCGATTTTAAGTGCATGCAACTGAAACGCAAATTCTAAGTGCACTTAAAAATAAAAATGCACTTACTAGGTTTAAGTGCACTAATTGTTTTAGTGCACTTAAGAACCTGAAACAGGCCCCAGAGGCTCTAATACAATTCTGGATCAATTGCTGGCTGAAATCCAGGCTGACGCTTAAACACGGTTGACGGTTGACGGTTGACGATTGACGGATAACGGTTGAGCTCCTGTTCCCACATAGAACAGGGGCTCTGGGGGCGCCGTTCTGTGTGACATACCAAAAGCAGGGAGTTACCTATCACTCTACTGCATGAGACAAGAACACGGTTGACGGTTGACGGATATCGGTTGAACTCCTGTTCCCACAGAGAGCAGGGGCTCTGAAAGGAGCCGTTTTGTGAGACACATAAGGCAGTGGGCTTTCAATCATAGCACTGAAGGAGACGGATTCTGGTCTTAAGCAATGAGCTCTCTATCATTACATTGCTAGCTTGGGTGATGGCACGGCGGACACGGATGGTTGGCTAACGATGACGGTTCATGATGGTGGTTTCAAACACACTGCTCAGAAAGCAGAGCACATTTCAAAGGGTCAGTCCTTGCCCTTACTCTGGTGGCTGGTCGCCTCTTCCCTGGTTCCTTGTCTCCTGGACTTCTTGCCATTGCTTGTACAATCACCTACCTCACCAGGTGAAAAGAGAGAGGCACTATAAGGTTTATACCAGAACTAGTGCATAATCTCGCGTCAGCCCTCGCGCTGCGCGCTCCTCTAGTAATCTCGTTGTCAAGACATTTGAGCAATTTCAAACAACCAACACATTCCAGACAGACAATAAAATCGTATGTTAAATCAACAAAAACTTTAATTAAAATCTCAATTATATAACGTTGCACTATATAATTGTTCTATTTAAAATAAAGGTAGTTTTTGTTGATTAAACATACTACATTAGTGGGAGATTGATTGTCCTCCTTCTGTCTGGTGGAGAACCCAAGAAATTCCTGATTTCTAATTATTGACAACCATGTCAAAAATAGGAAATGCGGGAATTTCGTCTCTATATCTAGTCTAACTGATGAATGCGCAGCACAAATTTTTTAAAAATTTGCAGTTCTAGTCTATGTACATGTTTACATCATATGGACATATTAAGAACCCAAAATAAAATCACCGATTTTTTGATGATTTTAGCCTGGGCCAGTCCCTTTAATGTCTTAAAATATATATTTATTTATTTCAAATCAGCCACTTGAATTAAAAAAAATGTACATATAGATCAATTCATCCCACTTCAAAATGGTGGATGAAGAGAGAAGTTCAGTTAATATTAGCAATCTGAACCGTATTAGTAGCGACCAGTGCTTCTCTTGGTAGCAACCTCAAGTAATGCGCACGCATAGTGCGGGCACTAGTCCAATCTGCAGCCTGCATTATTAGTCAGGAAGCCAAATCCGATTTTTGTACTTTTCGTGTGCATGCAATATATATTTGCATATGTGGTATCACTGGAAAGGTAAAACTTCAGATTATGAATCTGCCTGTTGTACATTTTTAAAATGCGCCTTTTTCACCGAATTTACCCCCTGAAGTTTCCCATAATGCACCAGCGCGTTATATATTCATACAGCTCTTTCAAGTGTCCACTGTCATCAACATGGACGGAGTATGATCATAATCACTCGTAGTATCCTCATTTTTTATTTTTAACATAGGCCTAGGGGCCTAACTAATATAAGGGGATTCGATTTCTAAAACGGATGAATAAAAACATAGTATGATCGTTACCATGGCAACGGTATCCATATCAACAATACACATATACCACCGTGATGCGTAGCCTTCATTGGTTCCATAAAAAATACCGGCATTATTCTGATTTTATCTTATTACTTTATAATGTTTTAAAATACAATACGTTATTTATAGTATTATTATGTATAGGTAACTCGTTGTGGGAGGTTACTGGTTGTTTCCATGATAACAAGCATTAATTTGCCCCTGACATGTTATATCAATCCATAGCTTGACTTGGAATACACAATCGGTATCATATCTCCATATGAATAGCCTACGTATGTACACTCCCACAGGACTTCCAACATTTTCTTATTTACATGAATGCATATTTTACATGCTTTGAAATATAAAATCTTACAAGTCCACGTCCAAATAAGGTTAATTTGCATTAATCAAAAATGGCTACCAAGTCATTCATTAAAAACTGCTTATATTATATGTCCATTACTTTCTATAAAACTGATGTAAAAACATTTTTTTGAATATTTTGGTATCTCGTATGTTTTTTTGAGGTGCTGAATGAAATGGCAAAGGTTTTGGAATGATTGAAGGTCAAGGTCATGTGTTGTTTTATCAAGGTCAGAGCTCTAAAACTCATTATATCCATATTTTTCACCATATCTAAGGGACTATTACATTGATTTTAATGTTTTGGGGACATACTCTCGAGGTGCTGAATCGAACCGGAAAGGTGGTAAAATGGTTTAAGGTCAAGGTCAAGCGTTTTTATCAAGGTCAGAGCTCTAAAACTCCCAAAATGTAAGGGAGACATATTTTTCTATATATAATACTATGAGGATTTTAACGTTTTGGTGCATGGCTATTATAGTGTTTTTCGAGGTGCTTAATCAAATTGTAAATATTTTACAATTATGGAAGGTCAAGGTAATCATAGACACCAAGATCATGAAAATCCATCTAATGGTTGCTCAGTTATGACCAGTGGCGGCCAATTTTAAACCCCTTTTTTGCGCAAGCTAGCAATAATGTGAATCCTCACTAAACACTCAAGCTCGCAATAATGCGATTTTCATACAGCACATTTATTCCACTACGACATGTAGTTCACATCAAATTATTTTAATATCAACATAGCATATTTTATATTGCAATGGTTCTAGCTCGAATACAATGTTTTAATGAAGATGCGTCGGGATATATGAAGTAGATGACAGAAATTTTCATAGTCAGGATTTTTACAGTGTATCAACATTTCCTACTTAATAGCGACTGTTTCCATGGCAACAATGCAAATAGAAACAAATATCACTGATTGGAGTGTAATCATGATAATTGGGACTAAAATTAAACTAACATAATATTAAAAAAAGAAAATTCAACATGTACACCAATTTCTATGCCACATAATTTTAGGATTCAAAAGTAATGATATGAAAATAAAAACTTATGTAAAAATTGGAAATATGTCAAATAAAGGTCATTTTGGCTTACAAGGGCCCTAGCATCGTTTGTAAATCGTTTGCATCGTTTGTGCGACTTCCGACTCATTTTGCCAGATCGGGTCACATATATAAAACACAATACATTGGTCCAAAGTCAAAATAATGTTTGGACAGCGTCACAGATGGTGGACCGACCCCAGAGTTGGCGCATGTCTAGGGTTTCTGGGTTTTCAGTCGAACACCTGTAAACAAGGCATGACACAATGTTGATTTAATGATGATTCAGTGTCATAAACGGTGGGCCAGCATTAAACCATTGTGGTTTATTGTTTCGCACGCATCCCAGGCAATGGGCCAGCATTAAACCCACATTGGTGCAGCGTATTGTGTTTTCTGGGCTTGCACTGTAGAGAGTTGTACTGGTTACTGTGGCTACAATGCAAGGTGTTTCAAACTGCATATTTCAGTTTTTTTCAGTCTCTGTATTAGCGTTATTATACTTGTTCACTGAATAAGAGAAAATATATTAGAACATCAAACGCAAGACGTTGAACCAGTTATTGGCCCGCCATTTACGACTCTGGTCCGGCATTAAGTCAACATTGGGTACAATAGACTCTGTTGTAACCAATGTTGTAACCCATTTTTAAATTGATCAGTTGACAGGGTTCCTAAACAAAAAGGGTTCTTTATAGAACATGGCACCGTCGGTAGCACTGTGAATTCCACGTCTTTGAACAGATTGCAACATTGTACATGTACACATTATGCACATCAACGATGCAAAGCATTCGGCCCTACCGAGATTCGAACCCAGTAGACCTACCTCTGAGATTTGAGGCCCAGCCGAACTGTAGGCTACCCTGATGACATCGCAAGACTCTGACACAGTGACCTCCATTTTTGAATGTAATAGTTCTAATACGATCAAAAGTTACGCCTTCTGAAAAAGGCCTAGTTTTCATAGGCATTTGAAATATTCGTCTCAATTTCATGGAATCCGAGTTTTTTGGTAGGCAGCGCGAGTGTCGTTTTTACAGAGCTGGCTGTGGAAACAAAATGGCGGTCAGTGTGACTGGGCCTCGCGCAGTAAATAAGTTGGGCGGCCCAGTCATACCGGGTAGGCGTAAGCGTTGATCATACGTAAAATTATCTGACATTGAAAAAAAATATTGAATTTAAGATGTAGGCCCACACGATAACAGTGGTTTTGATCATCATCATAGAGCTATAGACTAATATAATTTCTATAGGGGCATGTGACACATGTGCACGCAATTAGTCGCATCGTACTTCTTCTGAAGTGCAGAAATGCAAAAAATAATATTTTATATTTTTTGTTTTTATTAAATAGATTGCCAAGTGAAATAGGCCTAGTTATCTACAATTGCAAAGATAAAGCATAGATTACAAATTTCCATTTTAAGGACACTATTTTTTAAAGATGCAATTCAAAACTATGCAAATGTTCCCAAGTATAAATAGAACAGGTGGAACGCAGAAGAGAATCGCCCATATCATTTCACAAAGATGTATAGTTACAAACCAAGAAGTAATGCATATTAAATGAGGATACATGACAGAAGCATGATGGATAACTTGTGGTGACATCATCCATAGACACTAAGCACTATTGTGTTCAGATGGCTATATTGATGGTGAACTGCGAATAATAACAAAAAACAGCTACAGCTCACAGCAGTGTTGTTTATAAACATAGGCCTCATTGAAAATGTGCATAATTAGAGACTGTGGCGCGACGGTGGAAAATTGTGGTGATGATAGGCCCTCGACACATGGTTTAAGATTTAATAAAAACGGCTGAGACTGGTTTATTTTCAGAAGGGCTACACCCTTGGATATATGAGTTAAGGATAAAAACATAGTTTAAAATATAGACGAGATGCTAATCTATAAATTGATATGTTTTTATTGGTGTGTGTTGTATAGTTTTTATCACAGGTAACATTTAATTTGGTCAATTTACAACATTTCTGGTTGTAGGCCTATATTCTATGCCTTATCTATTCTTGCTCATAGTCATCTAATTTGCAAACTACTTGTTGTTATATTAGTGATTTTTTCTTAAACTTTTGTATTTAATATTTGTTGTTGTGTTAACTAATTAAAATGTATGAATCTTTGAATATTGAAATCAATATGACTTTGATTCAATGCAAAATTGATGAACGGTAATGAAAACCTCTGAGTAGACCTATTCAAATGCTAATAAAGTAGGTGGATTTAGCTCAGATGGTGATGATTATCTTGGGTTGCTGCAAATTCAGTTGAATATTATTTTTATTCTTCACACATAAAAACTAGGTGTAGACATCGAAATTATTATCCTAAGCAAACTTTTTTTAATGTTATGAGCAGACATATATTTTCATATTAGACATAGATTTTTCACGTTAGTGTGGCGTCGATCTTGGATTTCTGCACATTTGCTTGTGTTAAAGCCTTTGATTTAGATTTTTTGAACTCCTCATACATAAAAACTTATGTGTAGACACCAGAATGAATCGTATAAGGGCATTTAAAAAAACACGTTATGAGCAGACATAGATTTTTCATGTTAGCGTGGCGGCAATCTTGGATTTCTGTACATTGTATTGCTTTGAGGTTTTTCATTTTTATTTTTTTGAATTCCTCATACCTACAAATCTATGTGTAGACACCAGAATCAATCTTCTATGTGCATTTTTAAAAAGTTATGAGCAGACATAGATTTTTCATGTTAGTGTGGCGGCCATCTTGGATTTCTGTACATTGTATTGCTTTGAGTTTTTTTGTAATTATTTTGTTTGAATTCCTCATACCTAAAAACCGAGGTGTGGACACCGAAATGAATCTTCTAGGCATGACACCTGCATGACACGAGAAGTGGGGCTCTGAAAGGATTCGTTTGTTGTCTCATAGACAATGAGTTCATTATCATTTCATTGGACAAACCGTTTGGGTGGCATCATGGCGGACACGGATGGTAGCTAAAAGATGGTATTTTAATGATGATGGTTTAAATATTCAAGGTCAATCACAGAATATCTCAGAGGGGTCCCCCTCGTGATCACCTCTAGCAGGCTGCTGGCAGCTCAAAGACTGATCTCGGTTGATCAGGCGTCTGGACATTTGACTCCTAGCGAACTTTTGTTGTTGTCTTGCTTTGCGTACAGATCATTACACCTACCTCTCCAGGTGATAAAAAGAAAAGCGATATAAGGTGATACGATAAAATTAATAGTGCAGAATTTTTTGTCGCAACAGTGTTGCTTTCGTGGGTGGTATGGCGTAGACCGACCTGCTTTTGGTAGGCATACTGAAAATATAGTTTCTAGTAGAATAAAAACCGATTTCTGTATAGGTTTGGTCATAGAGCAGCACACTAAACATGTATGACTCTTAGATTTTCACATATTATGGGCGCTAAGGAAAAAAATATGTTACCAATAGATTCAGCAAGTCTGAAAACATATAAAATCACAATTTATTTATATTTTTCTGATGATTATTCACAAAAAATATGAAATTTATATAGGGGCCTATATCAAATTTGATGTTATCCAAAAAAGCCTATTTCACATCAAATAACCGATGGATACGCCCTATCGGTTGTTACATTCTCATTCATCAGCAATACTAAGCCTATGATAACAAACATATTATGTAAACTCAAACTTAACATAGTTTTCAGGGTCAGGTGTGGGTCACCAGACTATTGTTTTGTAGGCTCTATCAGGAAGCAGAGAACTGATTTTTAAAGCTGTAAACCAGGGCCAACAAGCTGTGCTTGTCTGGCCCTGGGAACGAGGCTGGGTTGTTATGGCTAAAATAAACATGTTGTCTCAATTACCTCCAAATTTCGAAATTCTACATGCATACGCAATATTACTTGGACAGCGACGATATATATAGGTGCGTCTGAGTCACGTGCTATGACGTGCCGATTTTTTGTCTTCAATCACTCGCCGACAGCTCGCGGCCGATCACAACGCTGTCGCCGACAATTATGAGAAGGGTTGAAATAAGATATGAACTGCGACCAACCTTATGTGACTGGTGTGAGACTGCTCGGAGTCCGTCGCAGTCCAGTTGCAGACAAACTAGCTACGGATCAATCGCAAGGAGCTTTAGTGTACGTCGGGCGAAGCTGTCTGTGATTTTTATCGTAACAGAGTGACGTAGATAGGAATGAATGCGATTGAATGCGATTATGTTGCAAATTTGCCAAAAAATCTTCATGCAAAATATACAGTCTGCACAAGTTTTAGATTGTTTGACCTTCAAATAACTTTGACCTGGAGTGGACCTGACCTTGAGAGTTTTTCATTGCAATGTTATGTTTGTAATTTATTACGCACCACGATAAAAACCCATAAAAGGCACTCAAAAACACTAAAATCCATATCAATGAAATATGGAAAAATAAGTATTTTTCTCAAGATTTGTGGAAATTTTAGAGCGCTGACCTTGATAGCAAACACATGACCTTGACTTTTAATCATTCTGAAAGCATTTGCCATTTCATCAGCACCCTCCCCACAAAAACATCTTTGGGTGCCAAAAAGCATTACAATCAATATAGTAATTCCCGAGAGGAAAAATAAGGTTTTTCAAGAAATATAAATTTTAGACATTTTAGAAATCTGACCTTGATAAAAACACATGACCTTGAAATTAACCTACCCGGAGAAAAAAATTGTAACCCAAAAATTTTATTGATGGGTATGTCTCAAATTTTTCAAATCCGTCACTAACTCAAGTTGGACTTCAAAACTTTCTTCGATCTCATTTCACTGATATGACCAACCTCACTATAACGGTAATAATGGGCATTGTAGACACATACAATTAACTAGTAAATTTAAACTGGCACAACAGAGACTCTCTCTATATAAGTATAAGTCAAGGTCATATCAAAGTCACATCAGTGTCAAATTGAGCTGGAGCACTGCATGTCTATCCAGCCAAGTAGCATATAGAGTACGATGTCATGACGTGCAAATATTTTAGTTCAACGCAATCTGAATCTTAACAGCAATTCTCAAAAAATGTTCAATTTATTGCTTCCGATAATATGACCTTGATTGACCTCTGTGTGGCAGTGTTTGTACATTGAAAACATTTTTCCAGTTACATAGGTTTATACACCTCTCTTCATTAATTTCCACACTCATGTATGGTCTCACTGGCAAAAAGATTAGTCAAATGAGCTGTAATACATTTTAATCACTAGACGATAGTTATATAACAATAATAGCAATTTCGTTGTTTTGGCTCAGTTTTGAATGGTTGTATCTGTAGTAATTATCTTCTCACATAGAAAATATCACGTGACCACAGTCGTTGATCGATAGTTTCTTTATAAGCTCAAAACTGGCAAAATTAACCTTATAAAAAATCAGATAAAAAAGTTTTAAACTGTTTTTATCATGTTTTGAAATTGTTGCCATCAGTAGTTTGAGGAATGGTTTTTAGGGGCTGCGTTACCATGGTTACCGTCACAGAAAAACATTCTATTTGTTACAATAATAATAGCTAGTAGGTTTATTTATGTAAATGGAACTAAATGTGGGGATTTATATTTATATATACCACGATATCCAAATTTAGATTACGGTTGAAATGTAACAAGGTAAAATGAACAATTATGAAGAAAAGCATTATGGGTAGCTTTAAGAGGCAAATTCAGTTGAAAAGGCGCATTTTAAAATTCTACAACAGGCAAATTCGTATTCTTGAGATCTTTACCTTTCCGTTGATAGCAAATATGTAAATATATACTTCATGCACACGAAAACCTTAAATAAGCGTCTTTTCTCAATTTGGCTTCCAGACTATATAGTGTTCACGTTAACACCGTGCGCCATAGCCCATGTAGCGGCGGCGGCCCTTGTGGAACCGGTAGTATCACCTGCAACGGCATCTCTAAGTACTAGCATGAGCCAACGAGCCACCGTAAACCGTGCGGCTGACCTAAATGGCGCAATACAAGTCAAAAGTAGTACGTTAGAGTTCAATGCTTTTCTGTCCGACTCCGTAATCTTCATATACGCGGACAAATGGCTGACAGGACATATGTTAGCATTCTCACCATTCCTAGTAAAAACCAAAGGCGGAACGCTGTGGTTAGGTCGTTCCTGCTTTGTGCCAAGGGCAGGCAGGAAAACCCATTTATCAGGTGTCTGTTGAAGACTATCCACGTCCGTCCTCAACAGCATAAGATCACTAACACGTCTTGCTGATGCGATAGCAAGCAACATCACCATTCTGTGAGTTAGACGTGTCCTGGATAAGTTATTGATATCTCCCCAACCTTCTAGGCATCGTAAAACCGTAGCAACATCCCAAATAGGTTTTATCTTCCTGGGGGGAGGGCGGCTCAGATACGTAGCCCTCATAAATCTGCAAACTCGTCTGTCCTCACTAATAGTTTCAGGAGCGTAGGGTTGTAGTAGGGTCGCCACAGCCGATCGATGGACCCCAATAGTACGCCATGACAGTTTGCGTTCTGAATATAGATACCATAGATAATGTAAAAGGTTCACGGCAGAAGGGGAAGCTGCATTAAGGCCCTTTCTGCCACACCACGCTGTCCATTGTCTCCAGACAGCTGCATATTGCTTTCTGGTGGAGGGTTTCCAGGCATTTTGAATGAAACCGGCCACTTCAGGTTTAACCCCTCCGTCTCTAAGGGTTGAGCCGAGATAAGCCATACCATCATGTGTAATCTGCTGTAATCTGTCAACCTCCTGTTGGTTGTCAGGTTCAATATTGTGTCCGATGATTCCGGTAGTCTGTGTGGAATTCGGACTGACAGTCTGATCAATTCCGGTAGCCAGGGTGCTTTGGCCACCATGGCGTCACCAAAATCATCTGGGAATTGAGATGGTAAATCCGCCCCAGCACCAAGGGTATCAAGCTGAGGGGGGGGGGGGGTGGAGGCATAAAGCAACTGGTTCTTGAAGTCCCAACTCTGTTGAAGCGCGTCCGTTCCTAAGGCGTGGGGATCGCGCCGGTCCGTCGTGAAGTAGCGGGGAACCTGCTTGCTTCTCTCTGACGCAAACAAGTCGACTGTCGGCATGCCGTAAGTCGAGAAAATCCTCCTTGCTACTATAGGAGCCAACATCCATTCGTCTGGCTCCTTCGAACGTGACAGAGCGTCTGCTTGCGTATTCATCTGACCTGGTAGATAACTTGGCCGCAGCACTATCTTGTTTCGGCTGGCCAAGATCAGAATCTCCGCTGCTAAGTAATGCAGGGATCTGGATTGTGTGCCCCCCCTCCTTCAGTAGGTAGGCCACAGCCGTTGTATTGTCCAATTGAAGAGCCACAGTCTGATGTTTCAGTTGATGTAACCAATGCTGAAGAGCAAACAAAACAGTCTTCAGTTCCAGATAGTTTATATGATTCTGTTTTTCTGTGTTCGTCCATAGGCCGTGGATGGACAACTGGCCCATTTGAGCACCCCACCCTGTCAGGGATGCGTCTGTTGAGATCACTTGCGCGGGAAGATGTATTTTCAAGCTTCGCCCGTTCAACAGTGGCGAGCTCCACCAACGTAGTGAGTCTCGAGCTTCTTGTGTTAAGGTCATGCGTGAATCCGACAAGCTCAGATCGTAGGTGAGACGTGGTAGACAAAATTGAAGTGGGCGACAATGCAGTCTTGCTAACGGTATCGCCGTAGCTGCATAATTTATTTTGCCCAGTAACACCATACAGTCTCTCGTCTTGATCGTAGGTGTCTGTTCCATAACTGAGATCATATCGCGAATTTGATCCAGTTTTGAATGTGGAAGTGAAACTTGCATCTCTATCGTATTCCAGTCCAGACCTAGGTATGGGAAGACTTGTGATGGCGTCAGCCAACACTTCTTTATATTGCGTTTGAAACCCACGTCCAGGAGCAGCTTCAACACAAAGTCTCTGTGCTGGCAGAGCAGCGTACGTGAGCTCGCCAGGACTAGTATATCGTCTAGGTAGAATATCACTCTGATACCCCTGATTCTGCAAAATTCCACCAGGGGCGTGGTGATGTCTGTGAATACCTGTGGAAATGATGTCAGACCGAAGGGGAGTCTGCAGAACTGGTAAATTTTCTCGTTCCATGAAAATCGGGGGAACCTGCGGTAGTCCTTGTGCATCGGGACATGTAGGAAAGCGTCCTGCAGGTCTATCGTAATGGACCAATCGCCTTGGCGAATTGACTGGCCCACCTCCTTGAGAGTGGTCATACGAAAAGGTTTCTTCCTTATGTACTGGTTCAACGGCTTCAAATTGATCACTGGCCTCCTCCCCCCCTCCTTTTTTGGCACTAGGAAGAGATAGGAGAAAAATTCCAGAGTTTCTTCGTGTTCTATTGCCCCCTTCCGTAGGAGGGACCCGACCTCCTCCTCCATAGCAGTGTGTTCCTGAGGAGATCGGATCAAGCCGGTTAGCGCCCTGTCTGGGCCTAACAAGGGTGGCACACTGACGAAGTCTAATCTGTAGCCCACCACGGACTGCAGTGTGAACTGCTGTTGGGTGACCCTTCGCCAACCTTGTAGGTGGGCGCCCAGGCAGGGGACCCTTTCAATACCTGCCCTTGCCGCCACGCCTGCCGCGGGAGGTCCCTCCTCTCCTCGACGAGCCTCTCTTAAAGGGCCGTCTGGATCGTGATCCGGAGTCGCGGTCTCGTCTCATCGGGGACCGGCTACGAGGTCTCCTGTCCTGCTTTCTGCGACGTCCTGTAGAAGCTGGCTTGTGTCGAAGAGCAGCTGTCGGGGCGTTTTGCTGCTGACGATTAGTGGCCGACGCTATGGATGAGGACACATCATGTCTGAAAAATTGGTCCATCCCCAGTGGTGCATTTTTGGGTCACGAATTCCTGTCACGACGGCATCACGCCTCCTGAAGGTGATGTTGTTGAATCCGCTTGCTAAACATCTCATAGCGTGCCCTATAGGGGCCAGGGCTTCAGATTGCACTTGTGAGATTTCCTCGATCATCCTAGCCTGCGTATCGGCGGGCAGGGTGTCTGCGACTCGTGTCAGATTCTCCAAGGGCCCCGGGACTGAATCCACAACGCCGTCTGGCGGCTGGTAGGAGCACTGACTGCAGATGTTCGTGTTAGTGCGGACCTCAGCCCCGACAGGGGGCAGTCCTCCAATCTGGGAACCTCCGCGAACGGATGCGGTTCCTGTTCCTCATCATCGTAATCATCGTCCAACGACTCATGTTCACTCCACTGAATTAAATCCTGCTCATGATCCATTTGATCATCCAGCTCCACTAGTCTGGTGGGCGGAGGTGGCAGAGTCATTCTGGGTGGTTTACTCACAGCGGCCGTGGGCCGTCGGGTCTGAGTCTGTGGTGGGGCCGAGTGTCCTACCTGGGGCACCGACGCTGATGCTGAAGGTTGATATTCATGCAAAGACCGGCCTACTACGACCGTCCTTCTTAGAAGTACGACCCTGCGTAAGGGCAGGGGCGCCCAGCGCGGCCGGCAAGGCCTTGGCCAATGCCGCCGCCACTAACCTAGTGATCCTGTCATTCAAAGGTTCCATAACCTCTGTGGTCGGCTGGACCATCTCTGGGGCCCGCCAAGTCCTGGGATCAGAAGCTGCCTTCTCTCCTTGCTGCTCTGTTGATATCACAACAGGCGATGTCTCCTGCAGCGTAGGGGCTGAGCCCTTCTTAGCCGGTGAATTCCGGTTGCTCCTGCTAGGAGTACGAGTCCTAGGCGGCTTGGATGATTTCTTATGTTTCGAATGAGAGTCTTTAATGGCAGACATAGTTCTCATTTGTGCTGATACTAGCAGTGCTGATAACAGTGAATAATAGTGATTTGTTTGTCAATCTATTGCGAGAATGGAAATGACAACGAGATAGTGTATGCGGCGGACTTTATAGATATAGCGCCGCCGTCATAGTAAGCCACTATGCTTGACTGTCTCGTTTTTCCCTGCAGAGCCAAAATTTTGTGTTTTCTCTGTCAGGTAAAACCGCACATAAACTCGGTTTAATCGCATTTGCATGGATTCCCACTAATGTAGTATGTTAAA
Source organism: Flabesymbios commensalis (assembly GCA_964017125.1). Taxonomy (NCBI): domain Eukaryota; kingdom Metazoa; phylum Annelida; class Polychaeta; order Terebellida; family Flabelligeridae; genus Flabesymbios; species Flabesymbios commensalis. Next base: position 67,237,436 of record OZ024903.1, on the reverse strand, counting down.
TCAACAAAAACTACCTTTATTTAAAATATTATGCACTAGGCTAGTTCTGGTATCACCATGTAGCGCCTTTCTTTTTATCACCTGGAGAGGTAGGTGTAATGGTCTGTACACAAAGCAAGAAACCAGCAAAAGCTCGCCAGAAGAAAATGTCCAGGCGCCTAATCAACCGAGATCAGTCTTCGAGCTGCCTGCCAGCTGCTAGAGGTGATCACGAGGGGCATGGACTGACCCCTTTTAGATATGCTGTGATTGACCTGGAACATTTAAACCATGGTCATTAAAACACCATCTTTAAGCTACCATCCATGTCCGCCATGATGCATGCCACCCAAACATTTTGCCCAATGAAATGATAATGAGCTCATTGTCTATGACCCAACAAACGAATCCTTTCCGAACCCCCGTTCTCGTGTCATACACCGAATTCAAGGAGCAGCAACAGAAAAAGCACAGTTTCTATAAGTGTCCAGTCTAGGACAAGGAAGGGTTTCGACATTGGTGGCCACTGTAATCGTAGATGGTCATACCTGAGCAACCACTCGATGGATTTTTATGATCTTGGTTCTATGATTACCTTGACCTTCCATCATTGTAAAATATTTACAAAATGATTAAGCACCTTAAAAAACACCATAATAGCCATGCACCAAAAACATTAAATTCATTCACCGATATATGGAAAAAATATGTCTTCCTTAGATTTTGGGAGTTTTAGAACTCTGACCTTGATAAAAACGCAGACCCTTGATCTTTATCCATTCTAACACCTTTCCCCCTCGATTCATCACCTCAAGAAAACCTATAGTAGGTCTCCAAAACAATACAATCTATACAGCAGTCCTTTAGATATGGGAAAAAAATTATGTTTTTCCTTGGATATAAGGAGTTTTCGGATTCTGACTTTGATAAACACAACACATGACCTTGAATCATTCCAAAACATTTGCCATTTGATTCAGCAGCTCAAAAAACCTCAGATACCAAAACGTTCAAATATATATATTAGTCACAGAGATATAAATATAAGTTTCAATATAATTAGAGTTTTTACCTAAGTTACATGGAAAGTAATGCAAAAATAAGCAGTTTTTGCTGAATGACTATGGCGGCCATTTTTGATTTATGCAAATTACTTTATGTGGACGTGGAATTAAAAAAAATTATATTTCAACGCATTAAAAAAAACATGTATCCATCTAGATAAGAAAATGTTGGGAGTCGTGTGGGAGTGTACATTTAGGTTAATCATACCTATTGTGTATCCAAAGTCAAGGTGTGGATTGATAAAACATTTCAAGGGCGAATTGATGCTTGTTACCATGGAAACAATCAATCCTTCCTCCCCTAAAGAGTAGTCTATAAACAATATATACTATAGATAACTTATTGTGTTCTAAAACATTATAAAGTAATAATATGGTGTGTGTTTAATGTTAATATGGTAACGAGCATACTATTTTTTTATTCACTCGTTTTAGAAATCGAATCCCCTTATATTAGTTATGTTACAAATAAAAACAACGAGGATGCTACGAGTGATTATGATCGCACTCTGCCCATGTTGATGACAGTGGACACTATTTGTATCAATATATAATGCGCTGGTGCATTATGGGTAACTTCAGGCGACACATCCGGTGAAAAAGGCGCATTTAAAAATCTACAACAGGCAGATTCATAATCTGCACAGTTTTACCTTTCCAATGATACCACATATGCAAATATATACTCCATGCACACGAAAAGTACAAAAATCGGATTTGGCTTCAATCAAGTATCTGAAAATTTCGGTCAACCGTCATCGTATTCGACCTAGCACTATATCAAAAAGCTAAGGAGCTGACATGGCTTAAGCCCATAGAGACTGCTGGTGTCGTACGACTCGGAGGGTTCCACGTCGGTCTCAACTTTTTGAAGTGTATTGGACAACACTTTGAGGTCTCAAAGATGTATGGGTCGACACAGGTCTCTTCAATGAATGCACATCTGCAAAAATTATTGAAGGCAAATTTTGGAACCGTTCTGTGAGAGCACACAAACTAACATATGAAGCTGTGTGGCGTTGTTTGAGGCCTGTATTTATTATTGGTGTACCTCTCGAAGTGTGGAGCTGATTCTTCATTCCAATACAATGCCTGTAGATGTTTTGATAGAATTTATTACTAGTGACAATATACCTGGTGCAAGGTTGGCTGCTGCGACAATAAAAGATAACTCATCATTAATTTTACTGTTAACTGTTAACATGTGGATGCAAAACACAATGTGTCACTGCAAGATGTTCATGCCGCAAACATAATCTTAGGTGCACAGAGGCAAAAGAAGCTAACTGCCATAATGTTGATTATATCTAGTTCCGGATTAAACAATATCTCGCCAACAAAAGGTCGCGGGTCTTTCTTCTGTGAGAAAGCTTTTCGCTATGCTCGCGGCGATAGCCTCATTTAACAAGATATAATTAAGTAACGTGACATTGACACGGCGATTCCAATAATTTCCAATGACTCCAATAAAATCTAGGCATAGTCGATACATGTATATCTTAAAACTGTCAAAAATGGCAATGTAAATAATAACGTTTTCTTTTCAGGTATATCCTTACGTGTTTCATCAGAAATATTAGGGTCAATATATCGCAAGATAAAACTCACTGTGTATACTTAGCTGTTTTGCATTTGTATTCATTCGTGTTTTGTAATATTTACTGGTAATTTGTTTATGATGTAGGCCTACTTTCATGTAGCGATTGCAAAATGCACTTTCGATATACTGATAGACATATACATTATATTTCTGTGTTTGAATGGTTGTTCTTCTAGTCTACATTATTTTATATATATATATATATATAATTTATATTTTAGTTGTACGCTTATTGTCTTATCATAACAGGCGATACCCATATTTTGTATATGTTCGAGTGGAACCCTATATATATATATATATATATATATATATAATGTATACATATTTATTTACTTATTTATTTAGTATAATGTTTTTACTTATATTATGAATATAGGCATAACACTCAACATATTGCTTTGTCTCATTTTTCACATGTTATAACTATATTTAACCGATATGTGTGAAGATCAATATGAATCTTTATTTGTTTATTTTTTTATTTATGACGTCAGCAGAGATCAATATTAATTCGTTTCTTCGTATTTTTTAATGTTATTTAGGGATGAATCAACACAAAATTCCTGGTATACGATCGCAAATTAAATTTTAATATATTTAGTCGTATCACACATGTTTCTACCTCTGTTACGTAGAAAGTTACGGAACATTGAGCTGTTTGTTATCAATGAAATGGCGGCCATTTTGGCTTTATGCAAATCATCTCCTTAGAACGTGCAAGTAGAACATTTAATATTTCAAAGCATGGTGTGCATCTATAGGCGATACGGATATATTTTAATTCATGTGGGATTGTACCGGTACATAATAACAGGCTATGCAGACAATATAGTCCATCCAAAAATCAAAATTTTGGATTGATAACATCTCAGAGGCAAATTGATTCTTGTTACCATGGCAACAACGAATTAAACCTCCCCTAATGAACTACCTATATCTAATATAAAATATTAATAACTTGCGTTTTTCTGAAGGTAGTAGGCCTAAACTATACGATCATGGTAAGGCGAGTATTTTATTTGAATAACATGGTGGAACTAATGAACGTTACGCACTGCTGTGTTATGTATGTAATTTTGAAAGGGGCACCGTTGCCATGGTAACGATCATATTATTTTTTTATTAATCCGTTTTCGATATCGAATCTTGGTATATTAGCAGCGGTACAATAACATTTTTTAGGATTCTACCAGTGATTATGATGATACTCTATCGATTTTGATGACTGTGAACACTTGTTAGAGTTGTATTAATACATAATGTGCAGATGCATTATGGGTAACTTCAGAGAGCAATTTCGGTAAAAAAGGCGCATTTTAAAAATCTACAACAGGCAGATTCATAATCTTCAGAGTTTTACCTTTCCAGTGATACCAAATATGCAAATATATACTGCAAGCACACGAAAAGTACAAAAATCGCATTTGGCTTCCAGACTAAACACCTTCCTCCTGCAACTTTAGTGAAGTGTAAGTGTTATCTCATCTGACTTCAAATATTATACCTTTATAAATTTATTAGAACATAGAGGTGGTGTACCCCTTAGACATGAACGTGTTTTATACTTCCAGGTAGTTTGATAGGCTTGTTCTGGATCAAACCATATTCCCACCATGTGTTGATGTTTTACAAAACCTTAACGGATATGTACATCTAACCTAACCAAATGATCTGTATGTGTTTTTACATTTTTAAAACCTAGCAATGTGTGGAGTGTAGATTTGCTTATGCTCGACTTTTTCTCACGTACATATATGTTGCCTCCACATTGACTTCTTCTCGTCTATTATCATACAGGTCGCGAAAATATATAAAACGGCACAATAAGTGGACTGGACTGAAAAAAAGGGCACAATAAATACCTAGGCTAGAAAATGACACAATAAGGGGACTGGACTACATTGAGGGGGGCACGTGACCCCCTGGTCCGCCCCTAATTATACTACACAAGCGCTCGTTGGTAGTTGGTTTATTGCTGTCCCTGCGTCGCAACTGGTCCAGCAAACATGATACGGGGAAGGTTACGGACTCCTGAAGGAGCGAACACATTGACGGCAGCAGGTTATCTAGATTTAATGAACAAAATACTTTTGGCTTAATATTTCCAAGATTTGAAACTCTGTAAAAAAACGATTGTATTCATGTTTTTATTCTATTTACTCGACAAGTTTAACTTCGATATATGTCATCGTCTAAAACGACATAGAATAAGATGTGTAAGGTCAGTGATGCCTAGAATGAAATGATGGATATCAGAAATAGATGATGTGCCTCACAATTAGCCAAAAAGGACATATTGCAATATACTTTTATTTCGTGTGGAATTAATTTTCGCTCATTTCGCCCAAGGACCGTGAGCGCGAAATCATATGTCCAACGAGATACTGTTCACCACATAGTGTTTCGTGATTTTTGGGACTGGGTTTAAGGGGTGTGACTGCCGTTGTGCAGTCGACCGTGGTTATGTAATCTATTTGTGTTATTGTCACTTGTGAAAGTTTAAATCCTAGGATTTATATTTAAATGACTGAATGACAACGACTGAATGACAACATATGAAATATATTTTTATTGTGACGAAAAACATAAAATCAATATTTTTTATTTGATTTCCTTTTTATTCTAAACCTGCTTGTACAAAAGTCCTTGATAATACAGTATGTTTTCTGTGTGATTTCTTCGATGACTGCTATTAACCAGCGGGCATGAATGGGTTTAACGATAGATGTATTGATGTCAACGTTGATTTTTTCTATGTCAAGTTGAGGGGTGGTGACCCAACACGAGACGTTGATCCAGTGCTGGCGTGATACTGGTCCAGCGTCGAAGATAGTGGGCCAACACTGGATGAACACCTTGTGTTCACCAGGGACAGACTCAATGTTGCTAGGAGAGCTGTGGATGCGTTTCTAATTGCATGTATTTTTCTAAGGATTTGAGCTAAGTGACGCTAGTTGCCCTCAGATCTATGCAAATATTACACAAATATGTGCACATATATAGTTATTTTTAAATTCCCACAATCAAACAGATACGATGAGCATTTAAAAAAAAATTAAAGCCAAATATATATAAACATATTTCACTGAAACGATACATGTAGGCCTAGTAAATCAGCAGCAGGATAATAATTAATTAAATTGATAACCTGTTGAATTGATAGGGTTAATGAACAGCGCGTGTCCAGTGCATTAGAATCAATGGTCGGTCACCCCCTCCAGTTAATTGAGGTAAAGTCGGGAAGGGTGATGACAGTCGTTACGGCGAGATAACAATTACATGTCTCCAAGCCAGAAAAATGAACTTCAACAAATATTTTTGAGTGAAAAGTGGTCAAAAATCGGGTTTGCGCGAAAATTCATATCAGCGAAATTAAAGTATATTGCAGTATCACATGTAACTATTGGACCACAAACAAAACAATCACTAGATAATTGTTATACTGATCATTTGTGACCTTCGTGTGATGTTTGAAGGTCACAGAAGCTTATGATTGTAATTTAATGAACATATATGGGCTCTACGTCCTAAAATTAGTCAGAAATGATATATTACAGTTGATTATGGGATTTTAAGTAAAAATCTATTTTGTTCAAAAGACCGCTGGCGACCATCTTGGATTTTTGTGATTTTTGGCCAAACGCAAAATGCATCTCTTAAGATAAAAACTGGTGACCTCCATAGATCATTTTTCTACCTAAATGCATTAAAAAATCTGGTCCACTGGGAGACCACTGGATGAAATAAGTGAATCCTTGCTTTTCACTTGTGATCAATAGTGGCCATTTTGAATTTCGCGCTCTACGAAATGCCGCCCACCTTTTCTAAAGAGCCGTAGAAGGGGTTTTTTTGACAAATATCTTACTTGTCAAAGTTGGTCACGGAATCATGGTTTTGGAACCAGCTATTATATGATTTTTAATATTTTGACCTTTGTGCGCCCTTTTGAACTAAATTTAGGAAACTTCCACCCCCTGCACACCTTAGGACTTTTGATATGTTGCTTGTCATACTTCTAACAAACTGTCCTGAAATTTTCAGCTTGTTACGAATTTGTCCCAGGTATTAGGCTAACTTTCCTGAACTATAATATCTATGTCGACGTCGGTCCCAGTATATTTCTGGCTTAGAGCTGCATTGGGAACTAATGACCGAAGTAACCACCATTCTCGAAGTAAAACTTTAAAACAATAAAATTAGTATCCTAGCCAGTGGATGTGGGTTATACGTAGAACACAGAAAACAGTCAACTTCAGATTCAAAAACAATAAATCATGTCGAAAAGTATTATTTATCAACTTATACCATGAAATAAAAGTAGCAACTATCTCAGGTTATAATTTCTGGCATTTGTGCAACAGATTTAATCCATTTCTAGGTCTAATTTAATCTTAATCGTGAAAATAACATCAGTTTGACCTCCTAGGAATTAAAATGTAAAAAAAAACCCCAGATTTTTGTGCGAAAAGACATAGCATATGTGGTACTATGTTGATTAGTTTAAAATTATATGAATTTTGATCAATTACTGGGCGAACTGGGGGCCATTTTGGATTTAACCCGAAAACGAGGCTTACCCCAATGAGGATTCGGGTGGAGTTTTATGTGTGTTTTTACATAGCCACACTGAGGGTAATTATGTTCAAAATCATTTGTTAACATTTTTGTCTATCAAATATTTCGGCATTCGTACACTAAAGAAATGAAAATTATTCATATTTTTAGGCTTAATTTGACCTGGGAAATTGCCTCAGTTTGACCTTTTCCGAATTTGAAATGTAAACAAATATAATCCTTAAAAAAAGTGTGAAAGTACATATTATATGTGACTACGATGTTTAGTTCTTAAATGATAGTGATTTTTCTTAAATACATAAATTACTGCTTTAATGGCAGCCATTTTGGATATTTCGGCATTTGAGAGCCTAAAAAATTATTTTTATTTTAGGTCTTATTTGACCTTGACCTTGAAAATGAACTCAGTTTGACCTTGGAGAAATTTGAGATGTGAATAAATAGAATCCCCGAAAAAAATATATATACATTACTGGTTTATTGGCGGGCATTTTGGATATTACCCGAAAAAGAGGCTTTTCCCAAGGAGGATTCGGGTGGGGTTTTATGTGTTGTAAATAAATAGTTCGACATAGTCAAATTATGTTGAAAACCATTTTTTAACATTTGTGTCAATTAAATACTTTGGCATTGTGCATTTAAAAAAGAAAATTATTCACATTTTTTAGGTCTAATTTGACCTTGACCTTGAAAATGACCTCACTTTCAGCTCTTATGAATTTTAATTGTGAATAAATAGAAGCCCTTGAAAAATTAGTGCGAAAAGATATATTATATGTGGCTCTACGATGTTACTGTTACTGGTTTAATGGCGGCCATTTTGTATTTCCCCGAAAACGAGGCTTTCCGCAAGGTGGATTTGGGTGGGGTTTTATGTGTGTTTTTATATAGCCCCACCGAGTCAAATTATGTTGAAAAACATTTACTAACATTTATTCCCATTAAATATTTGGGCTTTTTTCACTTAAAAATGCAAATTACTCACATTTTTAGGTCAAATTATTTGACCTTGACCTTGTTTGTGACGTCAGTTGACCTCTTATGAGTATGTGAACAAATGGAATCCCTTGAAAAAGTTGCGCGAAAAAACATATTATATGTGGCTCTACGATGTTTAGTTCTCAAATGAGAGCGATTTATTAAAAAATTATATAAATTACTGGTTTAATGGCGGCCATTTTAGATTTTACCCGAAAACGAGGCTTTCCCCAAGGTGGATTCAGGTGGGGTTTTATAGGGGGTTTTACATAACTCCACAGAGTCAAATTCCGTTGAAATACCTTTGTTAACATTTTTGTCCATTTCCAATGGTCCACGATCACTTTATTGCCTGGACTATAATCCTCCTCTCTCAAGAGGGATGAAGGGTCCAATGCACATTGGTAAACCTCCTCTCTCCGTGTAAACTCCACCCTGAGAGAGTGAAAGGCTCGCTACACACTGGGTGAACCTTATCTTTCAGGCCCAGTTATGGATGAGGGGCCCACTGCACACTTCCGGCTAAACTTCATCTTCAGGAGGGATGAGGGCTCGCTGCACACTGACTAAACCCTTATCTATCAGAAGGGATGAGGGGCCCACTGCACACTAGGTACACATCATCTGTTAGGAGGGATGAGGGGCCCACTGCAGACTGGCTAAACCTCATTCTTAGGATGGATGAGAGGCTGGTTGCACACTGGGTAAACCTCATCTTTCGGGGCCAGTTAGGGATGAGGGGCCCATTGCACACTGGGTGAACCTCATCTCTCAGGCAATGTTAGGGATGAGGGGCTCACTGCACTCTGGGTAAACCTCATCTCTCAGAAGGGATGAGGGGCCCACTGGACACTAGGTAAACCTCATCTATCAGGCAGAGTCAGGAATGAGGGGCTCATTGCACAATCGATAAAACTCATCTCTCAGGAGGGATGAGGGGCCCACTGCACACTAGATAAACCTCATGTCTCAGGATAGATGAAGGGCTGGTTGCACACTGGGTAAACCTCATCTTTCAGGCAAAGTTAGGGATGAGGGGCCCACTGCACACTGGGTTATCGGTTCACCTCATCTCTGAGGCAGAGTCAGGGATGAGGGGCCCACTGCACACTGGGTAAACCTCATCTATCAGGCAGAGTCAGAGATGAGGGGCTCACTGCACAATCGATAAACCTCATCTCTCAGGAGGGATGAGGGGCCCACTGCACACTTGGTAAACCCCATCTCTTAGGAGGGATGAGGGGCCCACTGCACACTAGGTAAACCTCATTTTTCAGGAGGGATGAGGGGCCCACTGCACACTGGCCAAACCTAATCCTTAGGAGGGATGAGGGGCTCGCTGCGCACTGGCTAAAGTCTTATCTCTCAGAAGGGATGAGGGGCCCACTGCACAGTAGGTAAACCTCATCCTTAGGAGGGATGAGGGACTGGTTGCACACTTGTAAACTTCATCATCTCACGGGGATGAGGGGCTGGTTGCACACTGGGTAAACTTCGTCTCTCAGGAGGGATGAGGGGTGGTTGCACACTGGATAAACCTCATCTCTCAGGAGGGATGAGGGGCTGGTTGCACACTAGTAAACTTCATCTCTCAGGGATGAGGGGCTGGTTGCACACAAGGTAAACTTCATCTTTCAGGTTCAGTCAGGGATGAGGGGCTACTGCACACTATCGGTACACGTCATCTCTTAGGAGGGATGAGGGGCCCACTGAACACTGGCTAAACCTCATCCTTATGATGGATGAGGGGCTGGTTGCACACTGGGTAAACCTCATCTCTCAGGAGGGATGAGGGGCCCACTGCACAATCGCTAAACCTCATCCTTGGGAGGGATGAAGGGCTCGCTGCACACTGGGCAAACTTCATCTGTCATGGATTAGGTGATACCGGTACAATGAATGCTCCCAACGTCACCTGGCCCCGGAGTGCCAGATGGAACATACTCCACTCATCGATGTAGTTGTTTTTGAAAATTAGAAATGCGAACATATTTATTGTGCTAGTCGAATGGACCCAGTGTAATGCTTCTTTTGACAACCAATAAGAAACCTCGTTACATCATTCACGGGGTGCCCAAGGACACTTTAATTATCTTGCATACACCACAGCGGGCTGTATAACTCTAATTTTCCTTTATTTCGTCCGCCACGGTGTATCGAAGGCACAAAATTAGTGGTTCCACGCCCCGTCACGGGACATGGAAGAGGATCTAACTGTTATTTGCCCCGTCACGGGTAATCCAACGCACTTTTCTTGCCTTGTGTGCCCCGTGACGGGGCAAATAGACCCGGCCATACAAATTATATAACAGATTGTTTATTATGCATGTTGTGTGTGTAACTATAATGTTATTGGGCTTTGTAGATTAATACCCAATACCATTGTACTTGCACATATTATTTTTGTAGCTTGCATTAATCTGTTTTTCTTGTAAATCGCTAATACCTAGAATGATTTATGACCCATTGGGCCTTGTTAGTTTGTCCGTTCTGATAATGACGTCAACGTCTGCGGCGACCGAGCTTACCACCAGAAGTTTAAATCTTCATTCACTCTGCAACGCGCGTATAGTGTTTCCAGCGTTGCGTATAGTGTTTATCAACACCCGTGACAATTCTACCAGAGAGTAATTTCTATACTACGATTTAATAATAAGAATAATCGTTAAATGAACCGTAAAACATGCTATGTTATTGTTAATATAATAATCGTTAGTCCTTTAATAATGATTAATTAATATTACCTGTTTTATAGCATGTGATGTTATTTTAAATATTGCCTTGTTAGATATAACTTAATTTCTGTTGTTATTTCTCCGTACTAAGGGGACTATAATGTTAGTATCCATTTCTGCTCACACGATCTACAATTGCAGATAGCTAATTGCACGCGAAATAAATCTAACCCAAAATTCTACATTTTAGCCTTACTTCGTGCGTCACTGGAATGTTGCTGACGCAAGTAACCCAGTCCACAACGCTTGAGCAATCTGATCATTCATTGGCGGACGGCCCAGATTGCTCTTCTGTGAATGGGCGCATTTTTCAGCAATCTGACACACTGTTTTATCTAATCATATTCAGAGCCTTTCTCTGGAGAGAGTTTTAGAAAGTTGCTATCGAGAGCGTGTCTGGTAGCTGTGTGAGCATGTAGTAATTCTACATTTTGTCAGTGTGGCGCTGTTTGCCACACTGACGTGTAAATAGTGTACATTATATTTTATCTAGCCTACATGTTATCTAATAAACATATTTACAGGACCAGCTTTATATTGGATATTAATGTAACAGTTTTTTATAATCTAAACCTTGATGTTACAAACAGCTTCGTTTTTTCTCATACAATTTTTTCCGGCTTGGCTGTAAATATGACACACTGTTTAGACTTTTGGCAATGAGCTAATTTAGACAAAAGCATTTGGTGAAATGGCTTTTGTCCAAACGTTTAAAACACTACTCCGTGACCACTCTGTGACGTGCAAATTACAATAATTATATACTAACCATATAATATCAGCTTAGTTTTTTCCTACCTGGACACTAAATTTAGACTACGTCGCCTTCGAGTGATTGTTAGTTAATCAAACATTTAACTTATGTAAAAAAAATATATTAAGAAACATCAATTCTGGAAAGACAACTTACGTTCTTACGGAGTGGATGTCTGTTTTAACTGTATCCAAAATTGTCATCTGTATCTTCTATCTCAGTCCTCTAATACCCTATGTGTGGATTTAGCATAGCTGTTTTGTTGTAAGTATAACTAGGCACATAGCCGAGTTGTATACATAGGGCCTACACACCTTTGCTCCTTGATCAACAATTTCAATAACATATATCTGTTTTTATCATGGCTACGAAGATATTTAAAAATATATACCACTCTGTCCCACGTAGGCTCTCTGATTATCCTATGAGCGATCGCATAATATTATTATTATTATTATTATTATATTTTTTCGCTCATTTTCTACATTATTCGCCTATGGTTTAGTCAAAACATTTATTTCAAGATTGGATGATTCAAAGTACGCTGAGTTGGTCAGCTAATTTTTGGGGCAAATAGGACCATTTGTCTGCAAGGGGACGATATGACCGGGCTGCACACAGACCTAGGAAACCAACAGCTGTACTGCCATGCTAAGGTAAAATACAGTAGCTGCCCACTTGAAAAGTAAGCAGCTACTGTATTTTGCCTTTTCCGTATAGCTGTAAGCGTGTAAGCTCTGTCATGCGATATATGTTTATGCAAGGTTCATGTGACAACAAATGATTACATTTCACAATACTAACATCATCAACGAAACATAATGCTTATGAACTAGTTTCAAAGTTTTCCAAGCAAACTTTTGCATTCAGCTTTTGACGATTTACTAGATAGAAAGGTTGATTATCATAATTAGACTAACTAGAGCCTGTTTCCTGGTAGGACAGAAGCATTCCAGCAAACACGACACACCCGGTGCTGTTTTAGGGTTTAAGGTCGTAGAGGGTTGCCCAACATTAAACCAACACCGGGTTAACGTCTTGTGTTTTGCATTGTACGAGAGGTTTATATTTGTTCCCAAGTTATGCTGCATTTATCACACGACTGGGCACTCCCTGGGCACGACGTTGTTGCGACGATGAATCAACGTCGCAGCAAGGTCGTGTGTCGTCTTTGTATACCGTACGTATAATCAACACACACTTATATTAAGTGATAAATCTCGTCCTTGTGACATGTACATAATGTTCGTCTACATTGTATTGTGTATAGGTGTGACCGATCTTTTTTTAACTGAACCTTCGTATACAACGTGTCTGCAGTGCAATTCAGTCATTCTGAGTAGACTTAAAATAATGTTAACATTTGCTTCTGGTGAATAGTGTTATTTCATTGTGTCAATCATAACGTGGCACATCATGTTACCTGTTAAAACTAAATATTTTTTGCCGACTTTTTTTATTGCCTGCGCGTGTATACTTATGTTTCGCCGCCAGTTTATATTTGTGGCGGACACTAGCGTATTGGATACTGCGAAAGACGGTAAGAATTCGACTAGGCGAGGATTCCATACACTAGAAAAAGATACAACCGAAGATCCGAGTAAGTTTAGTAGTGAGACATTCATATCCTAATACCTAATTAACCCTTATACCGTTACGTTAATCTATTTAAATCCCCCCCCCCCTTGAAGTTGTGTCCCGCTACCACGACCCACAACTTCAAATGGGTGAAAATTACTCATATTTCGTTAATTTGAGAGCAAACATTTGTAAATCCTAATGTTTAAACACTATCCCAATAACTGTGATGTAATCGGCTAATAAAACGGATTAAAAACGACTATAGTCGTGCTTAGCGCTTGAAGGGTTAAATGTGTGTAATTTTTAACGCTTTAACCTTTTCACTACCATACATGACGGAAATTTCCGTCGTCATTCGTCAATGAACGTAACCATAAAATGACACAAATTTTCGTCAAATATATACTACATTTATGTATTTTTCGTCATTTGAAGCTGGAAATTGCGTTAGCAATTCCAGCTTCAAATGACGAAAAATAGAACTCCTACACCAGTATATCTGGATCCTGGCACGCACCCCGGCCTGGAAGTCAAAGGGTTAAGCCCTCACGATGCATTAAAGCATCATTTTACATCCCTGAAAACAGACCTAATTTTCCTACAACTAATTGTTTTAGAACGAATATTTCCATGAAACTGGTTTACCAATACATGGCAATTTTCTTTAATTTGTAAACCACATCAAATCATCTTCATCCACTACAAGTCGAGAATTGCGACAGCAATTCGCGACTTGTAGTGGATGAAGATGACAATGGTAAATTCAGGCCTGAAAGGGTTAAGGGGTAAGTGTGTGTATTTTTCAATCTAGTAGAAGCATATTATGGTTTTACTTATGTATTTTTCTGGTTTGATATATACGTTACTGCCTTTTGTCTTTGCACGGCAGTATATAAAGCTGTACTATATAGCGTCTATAAATCTAAATTTATAGCAATTTAAATAACCTGTTTAAAGCACTATGTGTACAAAAAATGTATATGATTTTCACCTGTCAATCAGCAAGAATACCCCCCCCCCATTTTCACATATTTGCAATTGCTGTATGTAGCGAGACACACCTTATTAGAGTGGGTGAAAATTAAAATCTGAGAGAGGTCCTGCCCAGCAGACCCAAAACTTTGAATCTCTGTTGTTCTAATATTGGTGCAGCGTCATAGACGGTGGACAAACGTTAAAACAACATTGATTCAACGTCTTGCGTCTGCTGCGTTAAAAAATAACATATGTAACTAACCAATTGCATTATAAAATCCTATGTCTTGGGACTTTGCCAATATTATTAATGATCTCAAACTTCTACGTCTTTGGTCAATTTTCGTTTTAATTTTGTAATGAAGTAGTGTATACCCCAGATCATGATTTTATTTTTTTCAGAGTTTTCAGATTGAAAAAAAAATTTATCAACATTCCTATGAATTCGCTTAAAACCCAAACAAACTTTTTGTACACTTAAACACTTGCTAAAGGACGGTTGAATGTTTCTAAAGCATTGGGCCACATGTTGATGTCGTCGGCCCAGCGTTGGGTAGACAATCAGTGCTGCAGGTATATCCCCCCATTTCCTGACTATAAGACACCAATTAGCGGCGTGGGACGTGGGAATATGTGGTGTAAAGTGCTGTGTATTCTGACTTGTTTTGTTTACATGGCAATATACGACCTGGAAATATAACTATTTCACTCTTTTTCGGTGCTTTAAAATTGTTTTTTGACGTTTTTGTATTATTAGTTAAGACCAGTAGGCTATATAGCTTCATATAAATTAAATTGACAAAATTGACAAAATTGAAAATGTCTCATCCCACGGGGTCCCTTTAATTTATAAAAATAACAATAATATCACTGGAATAAATACCCATGAATGGGTTAAGAAGGCGTTTTCTGTACTCGAGCATGTTCTGTTATAGCTCGAGCTGGTCTTCACAATAATGTCAGCAACAACAACAACAACAACAACATAGAGGACAACAAGCCTATCAAAAAGCAATTGCCATTATCAAGTGATACCAATCTCCTTGACACTATTATAAGATACGGAGAAGATTTTCAGGTTTGTCTTTAGATTGCCATCCATGTGAAAAACTCAAAATATCATAATATTTTAACACAAGGTAACTATATACGCGTATTTAGGTGTCATAACCATGATAACGTGCGCAATTTTTTGTATCGCAACTACATTTTCACCCACAACTTCAAGTGGGTTTAAATAAACCTATGGCTACACCGTTAGGTGAACCACAATAATTTTTCCAGTTCTGTTCTATTCTGCACATGAACTGAGTTTTTGTAGCTGGACAGAGAAATCATGGAAATAATGTGATGCTTTATTATTACAGATAACTTTATATAATTGTTATTTTTTTCAGGAATTAGAGAATTCAAGAAGCCGTTACAAGAAGATCTTATTATTCACCTACATGCGAGGAGGTTCTACCTTTCTAGGATCTATTTTCAAGAATCACCCAGAAGCATTTTACTGGTATGAGAGTCTGGGCCCGTTCTATTATCAATTCCTCTTGGAAAACATTCCGGCGACCAACAAAGTCTGGTTTGACCGACAATTCATTCCCAGGTAACTCAATAATGTCGAGTTCGATTCAATCCGGGTAACTCAATAATATACAGCTCGACTCATAATACACTCCCAGTTAACTCAATATTGTCGAGTTTGACTCATAATACACACCCAGGTAACTCAATAATGTTGATTTGGACTCATAAAACACACCCAGGTAACTCAATAATGTCGAGCTCGATTCATAATATACCCATCTAACTCAATAATGTCGAGTTCGACTCTTAATACACACCCAGGTAACTCAATAATCTCGAGTTCGACTCATAATACACACTGAGGGGGGTGGGGGGGGGGTTGAAATTAAAAAAAATATATTGAACTGTAAGGGGGTAGAGGGGCCCCCGGGGAAATTTTTGATTTCCAAAGGCTTTCTCTTGCAATCTAAGGCATATTGGGCACTGTTTCTCACTCAGTATATTGAATCAGAGAAGTAAATTACTGTAGTCGGCATATAAGTTCACATTACACTTGATACTTTCTTATTTATGTTTTAGAAATATCAGAGCAGAAGAAACTGAAGCTATAACAGATTATTTGGATGGTATGTTTGATTGTGAGGTGCGTGGAATGTATCCCGAGGCTCTTACTCACAACTTTATGTCTTTTTCAGCCTCTACCAGATCAGTCAAACAATGCATAGCCTTTAATGAAAACAAACCAGGTTGTGGTCACGTAACACTTCCTGAAGAGTGCACAAATACAAATCTTGATGAGAGACTGGACAACGCGTGTCATATAAAAGTTGAAGCAGCTCATCAGTGTTACATGGGAAAGAACACTACTCAGTGTGATGATCCTGAACTAAAGCCTTACATAAACAGGCTTAACTGTTATGTCTCTGTAGAAGACAGTGATAACTGTCTTAGAAACGTTGAGAATCAGTGTAAACGACAGCGTCTGAGTGTCACTAAAGTCCACAGGTTGAGTATGCAGTCTGTGGAAGCTATAATTCAGAAGATACCAGATATCTATATTATATATTATGTTCGTGATCCACGAGGGATCTTTGTATCTCGCACACGAACAAAACACAAATTACCCATAGAAGCACTGTGTGATCAGATGGAGAAAGACTATCACATATATAAGAAGTTAAAACTAAAGTATCCTAAGTCTATCCATATGATTAGGTATGAGGATTTAGCTACTGATCAGGAAGATACCCTACAAGACTTATTCACTTTTATAGAAGAGCCCATCACAGAAAGAACACGAAACTACTTGGCTAGCATAACTAACGCCACAAAAGACAACAGCGTGCAAGGTGTCCAAAGGGAAGATTCTGTGAAAACCTCCACAGCCTGGAGGGACAAGATAAGCATGGATGCTTACGAGACAAGCAAGAAAAAGTGTGGAATACTCAAGCTACTTGGATATGACATATAAGAGAAAAGTCCAAGTTACGTAGGCCAAGCCAAATATAACACCGAGTATTGAGTTTTTGTACGTGACAGAAATTGAACATTTTTTCAACCATGGCATTTTTAAATACAATACGTTTTAGGTCACCTGTTATTGTCCCTTTGGATATGAAAGGGTGTATCTGCCACTACGTGAAGTGGTAGATACACCCTTTCATATCCAAGGGGACGCTATATACATGTACGGACCACCCATGACTCAACATAAAGATAAATAAATTATTCGGCTGTAAGTATGTGATTATAGCACTCAATAAATATATTAGTCTGGTGCGGTATGTCATTTTGGCCATTTCTGTTGCCAAAATTGATTTTATTGTTTTTATGGCTTCATTAGGGGTCAAATAAGCCAAAAATATTGGGGTTTAATTTTTCCCGCCCCTCAACCTCGTTTTATGGCACATTCAAAATGGCCGCCATCGAAATCACATATTTGGCCATAACTTGGCCTCTAGCAAAGCTAGAGTCACGATTTTGATGTCTATACCCATGTTTTTGGGTATGAGGAATCCAATAGTGCCCATACACAATGTGTATGTCTTGTAGATATTTCGATACTAAATATAAAACACATTTTTTATGCGTTCTCGGTCATTTTTTGTCGCAAATATGAAAAAACTCAAATTTTTAAATAATTATTTTGGAAGCGTTATTTAGTATGTATTATAATATAAACAGCACATTGCTGATGGTTTATGAATGGTAGATGTTTCGTTGATGGACCCTAAATATTCCACCAAGAAGGCGTACAAGTGATAGCGTAGAAACCGAGCAACTTTAACTCATTAAGTGCTTCATTACTACTTAACATTTTCCTTTCATTTGAAGTTGGCATTGCTCACGCAATTGCCAACTTCAAAAGAAAGGAAAATACCTCCTCACTTAAAAATTAAACCTGCTAAATTTCACAATGGGGGCTTTACTCAAGATTTATACATGCATATTTGTTCAATTTCTGTCAAATTTTAGTTGTGGAAAAACAGAATGAATGCGCTTAGAAGCGTCGCCCGCACTCAAAGGGTTAATAACGATGTTTGGTACATTTCCTTAATTTGCAAATGACCATTTTGCAACAGTCACAGAGGAAAATTGATAAAACTAGTGTGTCTTTTGCAAAAAAGTACACACTTTTTTGAGAAGTAGATAGGAGGGATGAATGTCCGATCGAAATTTAAAAAATAATACAAAATGAATACAAAATTGTGAGCAAACTGTGCGTTTCAGCAATGTTTCATGTGCTGTCAAACAAATGATCAGAATCAATCATCATGATCATTGCGATTGAGATCCTTCCCATCAGCAAAATTATTAGATTTTCAGATTTGTTTCTTTAAAATTCTTAAACGATGCACAAGAAAAAATAAAATAGGGGGTTTTAATTCAGCATAGCCCATGAGAGATATCCCCGTTTAAATTTCAGTCATAATTTGACATATTCTCCCAGATGCAGGGGCTACTCTTGAGATCAACAATTTCATGAAACAATTAATTTAAATACTGACAGTTAAATCTCCGCCTCAAGGCAATATTCTAATGAGATGCAAAGCGAGTATTACCAATTAATATATAAATCTGTAACCTAACCAGGATGCCCGGCCGCGCAATGATTACAGTCTCTGTATCGCGTATACCTACAAACTCTGTTATTGCGGAATAGATTGGAGGTGGACGGGGGCATTACCACAGCTGACATTTAAGCAAATTACAACAAGCATTCAATGGCTTGGTTCATCGAAAAGACAATGAGGTTTAGGTTCAAATTTAGTGATTTTGATTTATATATTAACATATTGACAATTTTTAAATTTCAAAAAGGCCGACTGTCATTCACAATGACACAAGTCACACTACCTGGTTTGCTTGTTATATACCCCACTGTTGCATTTGTACAGGAGTCGTCTGCAACGCTGAGCATTTTAATTATATCTGGTACTACGGCAGTCTTATTTGCATCAATATTTGTTGAGCTCAATAACAACCCTTGGTGCAGGTGAACTAAGCCATCTGACAGGAATGAACATGCTATATTTCACTTCCCACACATTTTGTTCTAATGGTGGGAGGTTTGGCCATCTGATAAAGCAGGTCTTGTCTCCCATTGACATGTGGTTGGCTCTCATAAGGTGTAGGTGAACATTTCCCATTCTAGATTTTTAGACAAGAATAGTTGCCACCGTAAAGCTGGAATTATCATTAGCTGATTAGGCCAGAGGATCCAGGATTAGTAAATACACTTGACATACAAAATTCGCCCATGTTTCCAAGGCTTTCGATGTACAAATTTAGAGAGGGAGAGAATATCGGACTGCCACGTCATTCATGCACGCATCCCGGGTTTGAACCGTGCTGATCTCGCAGGGGTCTTTCAGAGAAATGTCCTTGTCTATTCCCTCTCAATGTGACTAGGTGATCACAGTTGCGGCCTCGTCGAGTTCAAGTTGAAACTAGTGTGTTGACGTTAATTTACAAGCTATTTAAAGTGACAATATATGTGGATATAATCTGTTTACGTGTGAAGCTAATTTTACTTTCACAGACCAGTTAAGAGATATTACACAAGATGCTTCATTATCTCAGAAACCAACAAAACAAAACAAAACTTTTAAAAAATCTATTTCAAGAAGAAATATGCCACAATTTTCGACAAAGTTACTGAACAATATTAAAACTGATTTGCAACAAAGTAAAAGCTTCCACCGACGGTGAATCGACATACCCAAGCATATTCTGTTGTGTATAGCCTTGTGGCATTACAAAAAAATATTACTTTTGGACTACTATGTTGCAGTACATATTTGATCTAATTATGCCTCAAATCACCAATTACTCAGTTAATGCATCAGTATTAGATTCAAAATTTGTCAGTATTTGACCAGAATATATTATTTGGTTCAAATCACACCTGTTGAGGAATGACGCTCCTGTTAGTGTATCCTGTGCAGAAAGAAAGTGAATTCACCTGTCCTGGAGAAATTAGTACAAGCTCAACTTATTAGAGTTTAAGACACACGACCTCTGGTCACGATAAGGCGTTCTAGCATATGCTCCCAAGAGTAGAAGTAACCCAGGGAGAGACATCAATAAGCATAGTACCCAGTGCCGACTCCACCAAATGATAGGCCCGAGGTGGTTTTTGTATTACTCTTTTGTCATGAAGCATCCCTTGTGATCATACGTGATCCGTGGACTGCCAATAAAGCGGTCCTAGATCTAGGCTTTTTATTGGGACATCTTACAAACTTCTGACTTCATGAGCTACTCTCATGGTTTGATAATTGTGTCAATTGCATCAATCTGCAGAAAACTCAACTCAACGGGAACCAGTTCTAAACAACTTGGTTTGGATGACAATGTACATACATAGTACTTAGTAAAAGTGTTCATCAGTTTTTTTCAGCATTATTGACTTCTGCCTTTCTGGAATGACTTCTCGCAGGTTATCTAAATATTCAACCACTTGATGTTGTGTCTCGCGGGCATTATCACTTTTTTACCGGATAACATATTTATCTACTACTGAGCATACAATATGCAAAGACATTCAAGTGTATCTGTTAACATGACTGGATTGGTTCAAAATGTATTATGTTTTCTGTTCTCTTATTATGAAACATCATTTGTAATATTTCCTAATTTAATGATCTGTGGTAGGCTACAAGGCGTCTCATGTAAACAGACTATCTTTGATTATGTTGTCCAGTTGAAAAAATATCACTTTACCCTTTTCCTGTATTTAGATAGGAACTGATTTACTGATACCTAGCGAAACATCTTTGTGGTTGTGAATTGCTTGTTTCTTTCGCATAAGAAAATGAACCAAGCCATTGAATGTCTGCTGTGAACCTCTATGGTAATGGCCCTGCCCGTCCAATTATGGCTGGAATCTATACTCTAATATCTCTTATAGGATGTGATGAATTAAAAGTTCCCCTTTTATTTGTTATTGTGCATCATTTATGGATTTAAGAAAAACAAGATCTAAAAATCCAATATTTTGATGGATGG
The DNA here is from genome assembly GCA_964017125.1 of Flabesymbios commensalis. NCBI lineage: Eukaryota > Metazoa > Annelida > Polychaeta > Terebellida > Flabelligeridae > Flabesymbios > Flabesymbios commensalis. Next base: position 67,216,157 of record OZ024903.1, on the reverse strand, counting down.
GATGCTCCATAATTACCCACCAAGATTAATTCTGGTCATTTGTTTAGCAAATATGAATCATTGCTGAAACGCACAAATTGCGCACAATGTGTTCTAATTTTATTTTATTTCAAATAACATTGACCCATCCCACCCACTTCTCAAAGTTATCAAATGTGTTTTGTAAAAGACACATTACCGTCAATATCAATTATCCTCTGTGACTGTTCAGTTTTTACAATCGCTTTACGTCACTTTGGTCAACTATTTGGGGTTCATTAACGGAACACCCATCATTCAGAAACCATCAACAATGTACTGTTTATCATTATATGCACTAAACAACGCTCAATGTTTTAATTTTAGTTTTTTTCGAATTCGCGAAAAAAAATGACCGAAAACGTATTAAAAATGTGTTTTATCGTTAATTTCAAAATATCTAAGAGCCACCCACATTTTTTATGGGCACTATAGGATTCCTCGTACCCAAAAACATGGGTATAGACATTAAAATCGTGACTATAGCTATGCTAGGGCCCAAGTTATAGCCAAATATGTGATTTCGATGGCGGCCATTTTGAATGTGTCAAAAAACGAGGTTGAGGGGCGGGAAAAATTGAACCCCAATATTTCTGGCTTATTTGACCCCTAATAAAGTCAAAAAAACAATAAAATCAATTTTGGCAAGAACTTTTAATTTTAGGCATATTTCTGACATACCGCACCAGACTATATGGGACAAAACAGGTATACCATATTGTTGAGTACACAGAAGATGAAATCGTATAAAACATATGTCATACAGGCTGGCTGGATGATCCGCTATTTAGGCTTCCACCTAAACAAAATAGCAATCCCAAAACCATGTCCTGTGATAAACGTTGGTAAAATAGATCCCTGAAGGTTTAAGTAAGGTAAACCAATGACAACAGACATCCTACCGTGATCCACAGCTGCTAAAGTAATAGTATTGTATTGCGATGCTATTATATTTTGTGGTACGACATGATCGAGTTGATAAACTTTAAAAATCCAATATTACTGGTCATTATATGTGCAATTTCGTAAACATGTTTTGTCCAATTAAGATTTTCGTGTAAACTAGTCTCAAAAAGTTACATAATTTGGGATTGTATTTTTTAGAGTATTTATTTTCGATCATAATTATAAAAAAAACGTTTTTAAATTCAGCTATTTTAAATGTCCATTAATGATACTGGATCATAAAGAAAAATAAAATGAAAAAAGCCATTTAAATTGGTAATATAATTTAATTATACAATAATTATTTGATAAATAACTGAAATAACGTCATCTGAAATATTTCCAACTCTACAGTACTTTATTTTGCGTGATTTAATGTTTCAAATCCAAAATGCAGTGAATTTACCATTATCCAATTTGTAAGTCATTTTACAAATTCTAAGCTGGAAGCTCGGTTAAATGCTCTCTTCTAAACCCTTATTAATTAAATTAAATAGCCTATTTGTTGTAAAATATATATATACAATTATAATTCATTCTATATGTAATACTGTTTGATCTTCGTTTCTTTAGCCATTTTAACTTGTCGGGAAATATCAATGTCTGATTCATAATTATAGCTAGTGGATCCCTACATTCTGTTAATCTATTTGTCAATAAAATACTAGAGATGCTATCTTTATCACAACTTGTTTTCGGGCGTAATCCTTTAACAACATGTTTCATCTGTTTTGTTTACAACTGGTAGCTTTTTACAAATATTTTGATTACAATCTTTTTGAAAATGTTTTAAAATGTTTTTTGTTAGCCTTATATTTCATCTTAAAATTTTGTTTGATATTTTCATTTGTTTTTATTATTTCAAATTATGGTGATTGATGTGCGTATACTTTCATAATTGTGTATAGCTACGCATATACATTACATGTCAGGGTTAGTTAAACATCGTCCGTGATTAAGTTGTTTTGTGAATAAGTGGTATAACATTGTTATATTTATTATGGTTATTACATTCGGGCTAAAAAACGTCCTTTCTCAAAGATTCGGTGGCGTTCGCTAATCTGTCCTATGTGAATCGTGTGAAAACCTTTTTGTAGCGGTATATGTTTACGTCTTTGTTGAAATATTTAAAATCTGCTATCTTGTTTGGTTGCAAATGCCACGGAAAACATTATTTTAATTGGAGCGATACTAAACACTGCCATGTTCATCTCCGCGATTATCGTAGTTCAATTATGTTTTTGTCTTGTAGTTCCAGAAACATGATTATTGCATCAGATACAACTAGTACTTTATGATTAATAACAACGAACACAGTCATCACTGGGAGTAGAAGTCAAAATTTAATAATTATAGCAAATGGAGCTAATTTAATTCATATGAGCTAAAATGTTTTCCAAGAGTGAAATTATGACTTGTATAGTGAAAATATAATAAGGAAATGTATTGGCGAATAACAGGATACTGGTAAAAATTAAACAAAGAACAGTTGGTGATAAATGACTGGTATTAATTCGATAATGGATGGTAGCTAGACCTTTAGATATCAACAATTATACATTATATACAGTGCAAGACAGCTCAATACTCCAAAAATATTACATGTAGTGTTCAGTTCCCCAGATAAGTATCACAGTCCATCGAGCTGGGATTACTGCTTATGGTGTAAGTCCAGCAGACTCAATGTTGATTTAACACCTTGTGTCTGCTGAGAAGCTTACCGCATAGTATTTAATCATCTGAAATAGCATCACCCCGGAATATACACGATATACACCTTTCCCAATAGCAACACGCCACACAGTGGCTAAAAGCTGAACTATTTAGTTTGGAGTCCTGTCACACTCTTTTCTATTACAACACGCCACACAGTGATTAAAACTGAACTATTTAGTTTAGCTTATGCGCAAAATCATGCAAACAGTGTAGCCTATTAGCCCAAATATTTCGAGCCAACTTCAGTGATTTTGTAGCATTATTTATAAATACAACGTTATGTGAATGTGTGACGCTCGTGGAGTATCGCCGGTACTGGGGCTGCATCTAAGAGCCTTGTAAAATTAATTGTTTAAACTCATTCAAGACGGCACTTTCAGTACATACATGTTTCTGTGGACGGGACATTTTTCAAATGTGTACTTTTTATGACGTCATATAACACGAGTTATCTCGGGCTCCGTCCTTAGACCGTGGGCCACCCGTAACCCCCCCCCCCTCCCCCCCCCTTGGGGATTTTTCACGGTGGTTATTTTTGAAGCCTCTGAATATGGACTTATTGAAATCCGGTTGTTTGCATTTAAGCTGTTGGGGCTAAATATGCTAAAATATGCAGATTAGGCAGCCATTACCGAAAATCCAGTTTCAAGCAATATCTCAATATTTCAAGCAACTAATCATGTTAGAATCCTAAAAACAGTGTCTATCATACGGTTTTCATGGTCAACGAATGCAATAAAATATATCTAATTAGAATCAGAATGATAATTTAGCATAAAATATGCAAATTAGGCAGCCATTACGCAAAATCCAGTTTCAAGCAATATCTCAGAAACTAATCAAGTTAGAATCCTTAAAACAGTGTCGATTATACGGTTTTCATGGTCAACGAATACAACAAAATATATCTAATTAGGATCAGAATAATAAATTAGCATAAAATATGCAAATTAGGCAGCCATTTATTACCGAAAATCCCGTTTCAAGCAATATCTCAGCAACTAATCAAGTTAGAATCCTAAAAACAGTGTCTATCATACGGTTTTCATGGTCAACGAATGCAATAAAATATTTCTAATTAGGATCAGAATAGTAAATTAGCATAAAATATGCAAATTAGGCAGCCATTAGGCAAAATCCAGTTTCAAGCAATATCTCAGAAACTAATCAAGTTAGAATCTTGAAAAGATGTCTACTCTATGGTTTTCATGGACAGATATTGCAATAAAATATATGTTATCAACATGATGAAAACATATTAGCATAAAATATGCAAATTAGCTAATAATAAGTATTATAGAAAATCAGGTTTCAATCAATAGGAGCCTATATTAAAGACCAAACAACTAAAGAGTAAAACATAAAATATCTACACTTCCATTTTTGTGGTCAACCTTTCATCTGAAAACATTTCAAGAGTTCCGAAATGTCTACATTACATGTAATATGTAACATTTCAATTGGTAATTGTGTACACACATGTAGTTAAGGCGTTGTGAAATAGAAATTCGTGTAAAAAGACAAAATTCAAAGACGTATTATCGCCACACACGACCTCTCACTAAGCCCCTTGACCTCTCAGCTAATACCCACGACCAGTTTAAACGTTTATTTTGATCTTTTAATACAGCAGTAAACCCTACTTTGTTTAATTTACAATATTAGGGTAACCCTAAAACCCGGATCTCGTGGAAATTACCTTTAGTTAAAATGACCGCTATTTACTGTATAATTATTTGGGTTTGGGCAACTATACTTATACGATAATACCAAAATGTGTTTTTTTATTGCGATTTTCTTACTTTGAATGTTTTATGGTTTCCAGCATGGTACCTTAAACTATAGTTACATGATTGTCCGATAATACATACATAAAGTGACCAATAAAATAAGCATGTGCCTGTAGCATTTTTTTTATTTCATTCTGGTGCCAATTCAAAAGTGTGGGCTTCTTAATTATAGTTCAAATAATATGTAAAAGTTAATTTAGAGCCTAATGTTGATAAAAGGATGCCCACATATCCTGCTAAGCTAGTTACCAAGCATCGAAATATGAATATTAGGGATATCAACATGTTTATTGGGGATATCGGGAATTAAAAATAAACACATCGCCCGAACATATTGTGCACCTTTTGATTGCCAGAAAACTATGGCGTTGGTTTTTTCAGACAAAAGCCTTATTATGAACATGAGTTTGCATAATTATTAGAAAGGTTACGTACACTATGCATACTAGCTGGTGGTAACAAGTTATCTAGAATATTATTAAAATAAAAATAATGTTTAGACCTATTTATCAGCACCTAGCGTTGCACCTGGTAATTATTAATCAGTGATATATGTCGAGACATGCTTTGGGTTTGAGTCACATGAACTCAAAAGTCATCAAAAAGAGTTATTTCTGAGATTATTTTATGCCCATATCTTCTAAATGCCACTGACATGATGAAACATGATTAACTGTTCTTATCCTAATATCTTGAGTGCAAACTAGCAGATATTAAATAAATATATAATAAGTTGTCTAAAAAGTATTGTCTTTGAAATTCATAGACACATAGCACGAAAGACGTGTAATTTTGGATTTAAAAAGTCAATATATAATATAATGAACCCCATATTTGTTTATCTATTTTATTTTCTTGTTATATAACATCTTCTAGTAGCATAACTAGTGCTTATTCCATGGAACACATACCTGGAGTTAAAAAAACAATCACAGCATGTCTTCTGGGAAGATTCATGGGGTACACATGTTTGATGATCCGTTATTTTTTTCAAGCCCCAATATTTTGAGTGCAAACAAGCAGATATAGAGCAGATAAACAATAAGGTGTCCCAAAAATTATTGTCTTAAAAAATCCCGCCCAGGAGGAGAGGGGTGGAGAGGGTTTTGTTTATCTGGTTTTCCTATACACGTAGCATAGGAGGCGTGCAATTTGGGATTTAAAGGGTTATTACATATATTGATAAGTTAGCCCTATATTCTTTATTTTTTTCATTTTCGTCTCACATAGCATATTATTGTAACATAACTAGTGTTTAATTATTAGAATAAATATCTGTAGTTGAAAAAATATATACAACATGCCTTTCAGTAAATTATATTTACCGCCTAAAATTCAAGGGGGTACATATGTTTTATGACCCAGTATTTTTTCTTGTCGCAATATTTTGGGTGCAAACAAGCAGATATTGAATGGATATTGCATAAGCTGTCTTAAAAATATCGTTTTCAAATATCTCGCCCTTGAGGAGGGGGGTGGAGAGGTTATTCAGAGTAGATTGTCATGTAAACGTATCGAGCTATATGTGGAATTTGGGATTTAAAGGGTTATTACATATATCAATGAACCCCATATTATTTAATTTTTTTTATTTTCGTCTAACATAGCATCTTCTTGTAACACAACTAGTGTTCAATTATTAGAATAAATACCTGTAGTTGAAAAAATATATACAACATGCCTTTCAGTAAATTATATTTACCATTTAAAATTCAAGGGGGTACATATGTTTGATGAGCCAGTATTTTTTCCCGTCGCAATATTTTGAGTGCAAACAAACAGATATTTATTGGATATTGAATAAGCTGTCCTAAAATTATCGTTTTCAAATTGAGGAGGGGGGTGGAGAGGGTTTTCAGATTAGATTTTCATGTAAATGTAGCAAAAGATATGTGGAATTTGTGATTTAAAGGGTTATTACATATATTAATGAACCCCATATTTTTTATTTTTTTTATTTCCGTCTCGCATAACACCTTCTTGTAACATAACTAGTGTTTAATCATAAGAAGAAATACCTGCAGTTGAAAAAATATACACAACATGACTTTTATAAAATTAAATTTACCGCTTAAAATTCAGGGGGTGCATATGTTTGATGACCCAGTATTTTTTTATGCCCCAATATTTTGAGTGCAAACAAGCAGATATTGAATAGTCATATAACATGGTGTCCAAAAATCACTGTCTTAAAAAATCTCCAGGGGGGGGAGGGTTTTCATATCTGGCCCATGGACTCCCTGTACCGTCGAAGTAGCTTGCCCGAGATATCTCGGGCTCCGTCTGGAATGAGTTAAATAAAATTAGGTTCTTTCTCCAGTCTATGACACACAAATCACACAATGTATTTGTCGGTCAGAAAGAACGCACGCAACCCAACTCGGCTTTGTCACGTTTCAGATAACTGATAATTATCGTTGTCATATAATTAAAAAATGAAGGTTATTAATTACAATGAGTGTTATTTTAATTATCAACATCTATTACATCTATATTATGAAGCGTCTTCAGCGAAGTTAATACATTTTTTTATGAAATACATTTTCACAGAAACAACATTTAATCATACTCATAGTAGAGTAGTTTGTTGCCTCATACTTTGCTGCTTCCAGGAATGTGTTCCTGGATCCTTTCCTTCGCAAAAACAGAGGGCTGATGATATGGCAAATTAGCCACAATCATCCCCTCTGGATTGTCGTTGCATGTCCATAATTTGAATGTCCAATAATGTGGAGTTCATAAAATAGTTCAATACACTATTTTTTTCTACTAATGCTTATAAGTTATATACAAAACAAATATATATATATATATTTATATATATCTTGACAATATTTTGTATAGGTATCCAATGTCCATACAACATATATAATATATTATATGTGATACATAGATATAAGTAAAGCTGTTTCCAGCTATGCAGAACTAAATATCCACATATTTTTTATAATATAACTGGCACTCACAAGCCGTTGACATCTCGCTATTACGCTTAATTACAGCTTATAATCTTCTGTCTAACACTAAATCTACTGCAAACATAACACTCCGGGGACGCAATGTTCGCACCTTTGGCTTCCACAGGTACTGCACCCTATCATGTTGATCAGACGCAATTAACACTTGTGAGCCCATGACTGTATATTAACGAGTATTGTCTATAATGTATCCACGGGTACCATGGGTACAGCGGATAACAGTAATTAAATACGGGAATACATGTAATTATCTGAAAACTGCAAATATTTCCCAACATGCTGTTTATATCAAATTTTATAATTGCAACTATGAGTTTTTTGTAGCAAATTTACTTAGTTTTTGGCAACCAAAGGGTGACTCAATGTGGTCCTCGGCGGTATATGATATGTATGATCAGTTAACGATATGTATTTTAAAGATAAATTTTATTTATTTGGAGGATTATGCCTGGCCATTAAAACCCAGCAAACACGATCCATAGACCCAATGCTGGGCTGATGTCGTAGACGTTGGACCAACATCGGTCCAACATTCGGTCTACGGGGCGTGTTTTCTGTGAATCCATGTGTGTACAAATTTGAAAAACTTTCATTAAGTTATGACAAACCTATCTGAAAATGCGCTTTGAAACGTAGCTTCTGTCATGTTTTGATTACACTTCCTTCAGTTTGTTTTTGTATTTCTATACACAAGTTATATATATCATATGCACGGACAGTCCCTGGAATAACATATCATTGCGGAAAAAGAAAGACATGACAAAGTATTTTTATGTTACTTTTTTTCTAAAATTATAACTAATTTTAATTTATATCTATCGCAACCTTAGTAGCAATTTTTATATGGACAATCGATAATGAAGTGTGGGCCCAGTAGTAAATATAAATTGTTTGCTATGGTACTGGTTTCTTCATACAAGCCAGCTTGCACGGGACGAGGGGAGTATCTAATTTGGCAACGACTTGCCAGGGTGTCGGCGTGCCTGTACTTGTCAGCAAAATTAGGCACCCCTCTGCATGCGCTCTTACTGAATGGCCTACTCTACCTAATATAAATATGTCTTATACTGCCTAATATAACTATGACTTATACTTATTAACCTTGTAAAGCATTCCCTGCATAAAGACCGTTAATAAATAATCTAATATATAAATATCTGTCAATGTGAAAAAATATTGTTTTTATTCTAATAGGCTAGAAAACATGGCGAGGGAATCTAATTTTGCACCATCTGTCTTGTTCTTCTTATTGCAATATTAAGCATCACCTCATTTGTCTAGAAATGGATAGTATTCTGGCGATCACCAGCTGGGATATGGATTATACTTTCTAACACATTGGCTAACATAATTCACTTCAAGTGTGTGTAAAACTATGTTTGCTACTAATAAAACTAAGTATTAAAACTAAGTCACTTTGACATAGAATAATGTGTAAGTGTGGTGGATTGATCAAGACACCTTTGTGTGATTTCCGCTGCGTAGACACTCTCTGCGCATGCCCACACAATCATGATTTTTTGACTTGCCAGGGATGCCTAATATATGGGGATGCTTAATATTCGTTGACACCGGCCGGGGTCGAGCGGATTTGTTTGGAGGTGTGCGGGAAACGTTGCGTCGCCCGTCCGCCTTTCAAGAAGGGGGGGGGGGTTACGGCGGCAGGCCGGGGTCGGGGTTTTGCTGGCGTCTCGGGGTTGGGCTGGTCAAACACCACCCCCGTGGCACGGTGGCGAGCCACTTCCCTGGCCATGGCATACTCGCCGCCTCTCTCTCCTCTCTCTGCATCTACACTCTCTCTCCTCCTCTACTCTTCCTCCTTTCCTCTATTCTTTCCTTCATCTCTCCCCTCTTATACCCTCTTTTATTCCCCCATTCTTCATTGCCACTCTCTATTGTCATTATTCTCTTCTCCCGCACTTAGCTTACCAAAACCGACCACTACTCAAAGTGATTCATCACCTCCAAATCACTGTAGACCATTTGTTATTTAAACAAACACACAAAATCTCGGCAAAACGAAATTCCATCCCTTACTAACTAGTGTTATCACCAGGGAAACAAGCGACACCCTGGGTAACACTATTATTCAACTCGAAACGATAGTAACATCTTTATTACTTAGGGTGTCAATTAAATTATTTACTTGAGAAACGTGCGATTCTAAATATATTTACACACCCACGACTTTAAAAGACTGAACCAATTAAACTCATTTCACGTTCACTCTCACATTCCACATTTTATTTCTTCATAATCATGCTACAAGGCAGTGTGACTATATATATCCCCCACATATCGTATTTCCAACTTCATAAAAATATTCTACTCTAAGTTATTTGACAAGCAAAACAATACTTGGAATAATATCATCAGTACCACATTAATCAAATCATTACATGTCTTACCGAGATACTCATCTCGATCAAAAAAACACTTTTCCTGACCATTTATGCCACTTCTCCTCGTGATCACGTGTCCTGACCATCGAGGACAATTGATCGGCATCAATACCTGCCACTCTTCCCCACATTACGAAACCACCTAACCTACTAAAACCAAACAACCTCACATAATCCCGTGGTCATGTAGTTCTTGCCAATAACTCTATAGTCTGTCTGGAAGAATTACGCAGAACGATTTTTGGGAATTTGTGGCCCGAACCAGATAAACAGACATGTTAAATAACAAGTAACTATAATGCCACTTCACTCCACATAACCAAAATCTACATGGTAATCAACCTCCCCTGTGGTCCCTTAGTCCTGGTTAATAACTATAATAGTCCGCCTGGAAGAACCACTCTGAGCCACCATGGGAATTTGTGGTTGAACCAAGTAGCAGACGTGTTGATTAACCAGTAACTAATGCCACTACGGTAATGTGCCAGGTTGGCACGTACCTATCCACGAGGGGTTTTTTTCTTCGAGTAGCGAGTATCGAGTCTGGAAAAGCGAGTATCGAGTCTGGAAAAGCGAGTATCGAGTTTAAAAAAGCGAGTATCTAATCTGGAAAAGCGAGTATCGAGTTAGAAAAAGCGAGTATCGAGTTAGAAAAAGCGAGTATCGAGTTAGAAAAGGCGAGTATTGAGTTAGAAAAAGCGAGTATCGAGTCAGGAAAAGCGAGTATCGAGTTAGAAAAAGCGAGTATCGAGTTAGAAAAAGCGAGTATCGAGTTAGAATAGGCGAGTATCGAGTTAGAAAAAGCGAGTATCTAGTCTGGAAAAGCGAGTATCGAGTTAGAAAAAGCGAGTATCGAGTTAGAAAAACCGAGTATCGAGTCTGGAAAAGCGAGTATCGAGTCAGAAAAACCGAGTATCGAGTTAGAAAAACCGAGTATCGAGTCTGGAAAAGCGAGTATCGAGTCAGAAAAACCGAGTATCGAGTTAGAAAAACCGAGTATCGAGTCTGGAAAAGCGAGTATCGAGTTGGAAAAACCGAGTATCGAGTTAGAAGAAAAAAGCTGGCTCACTGCCTAGGACGCTGGCCCAGCATTACACCAGCATTCCCACCTGTGAGATCAGTCAGTTATCTGCTGTAAGCTTGTAACACTGATGACAGATGAAGTGAATGACCTCTGATTGCAGATGTGAAGTGATGCCTGTGACGCCACGTGAAGTCAGTCCAAAAAACTTACAAACCCCAACGCTGATGCAGTGACCAGGCCATCGATGGTGACGTTGGCCTAACATTGCGTCGGCTTAATATGTATACCTGCAGCTGCGTGATGCATTTACCCTTTTGCATCCGTGTATTGCGAGTCCAGAATATCTATCTGTGAGGTTTACTGTGATCCCGGAGAGTGTAAGCTATAGTATATTCCGCCGGTGTCTAATTTTTTTGAAGTTGCCCTGAGATGACCTTGACCTAACCTTGCGGCGCTGCCTCAGCAAAGCACAACATAACTAATCGTTATTTGTTAATCAACCAAATACATTTAAATTGTGTCGTAAATCATGAGATATGTAGGCCCTGTTTCAATCTATTAGCGAGCCCAAGACTAGCCCGTGTCAAATGCTGGTGAAATCGTATGCGATTTTGCTGGTATGTTTAGAACGAAATATGTTTTCACCCCCTCATCTGGAGATACGTCGAGCGTGGGATTGGCCAGGCTTCAGGGATTCGGCGGTGAAAGGTTTGGTCATTTAGCGCCCACATCCACCTATTTTCAAGGTCTAACCAAAAGGAAGATTATCGTGTCGCTTTGGCCCTATAAATAAATAAAAATGAAATGAATCGGGCTTTAGGCCACCTTTGTGCACATATAGGCTAAACTGGGCCAGGAGAACCTCCTGAGGATGGTGAGATGATTGAGATGACACTGTCCTCCAGACACAGGATTCGAAATTCGAGCCCTGGCGGTCGGCCCTATAAATAGATACTTTTGAGTTATAATAAGCATTTTTTTGTAAATATCTCAATACTAATGATATATTTTAGGCAAAAGTGTGTTTTTTCAAATACATTTTAAAATTTTAATATTTAAAAATTCCATTAGTGTTCCCGAAACATGAAAATTAAAAAAACTGGGCGTGTTTTGTTAAAACTAGGTCCAACAGGGTACACTGCTGAGATGTAAGTTTCTATAATGACACTTCCCTAAAATAAAACAATCGTAAATATGTCAGAATGTCGGCAATGCCCAAGACCACTACTTGATATATGCATGTGTTAACAGAAACAAAAAAATTCCGCATCGTGAGAGCGAAGTTACTGAGTAGTCACTCCCACTTCCCATTACCAGAACTATATTTCAACTGAAACACATGATCAATGGAAATCAAATTTCAGTTATAAATCGATTGAAAATATAAGTTTTACACAATTAAACTCATGCATTTTCTTATGTGTATTACGTCCCCCTTATCCTATTTGATCATATTTAGAGCGGGACGTGGTACAAAGGTGTCGTGTCTGTTCAATCTCCGCTTGAAGTATATTTGAGGAAAACATCCCCCTCTCAACGTCGTGACTCGTGCCATCATTGTTTTGATATAAACTTTATATATAGTCAGGAAGCCAAATCTGATTTTTGTACTTTTCGTGTGCATGCAATATATATTTGCATATGTGGTATCACTGGAAAAGTAAAACTCTTCAGATTATGAATCTGCCTGTTGTAGATTTTTAAAATGCGCCTTTTTCACTGAATTTACCCCCTGAAGTTTCCCATAATGCACCAGCGCGTTATATATTCATACAGCTCTTTCTAGTGTCCACTGTCATCAACATGGACGGAGTATGATCATAATCACTCGTCGCATCCTCATTTTTTATTTTTAACATAACTAATATAAGGGGACTCGATTTCTAAAATGGATGAATAAAAACATAGTATGATCGTTACCATGGCAACGGTATCCCTATCAACAATACACATATACCACCGTGATGCGTAGCGTTCATTGGTTCCATAAAAAATACCGGCATTACTCTGATTTTATCTTATTACTTTAAAATGTTTTAGAATACAATACGTTATATATAGTATTATTATGTATAGGTAACTCGTTGTGGGAGGTTACTGGTTGTTTCCATGGTAACAAGCATTAATTTGCCCCTGACATGTTATATCAATCCATACCTTGACTTGGAATACACAATCGGTATCATATCTGCATATGAATAGCCTACATATACACTCCCGCAGGACTTCCAACATTTTCTTATCTACATGGATTCATATTTTTAATGCTTTGAAATATAAAATCTTACAAGCCCACGTCTAAATAAGGTTAATTTGCATTAATCAAAAATGCCTACCAAGTCATTCATTAAAAACTGCTTATATTTCCATTACTTTCTATGTAACTGATGTGAAAACTCTAATTATAATATAATGTATTTTCTCCGTATATCGGTGACTAATATATAGATTTGAATATTTTTTGAGGTGCTGAATGAAATGGCAAAGGTTTTGGAATGATTGAAGGTCAAGGTCATGTGTTGTTTTATCAAGGTCAGAGTTCTAAAACTCATTATAGCCATATTTTTCACCATATCTAAGGGACTATTATATTGATTTTAATGTTTTGGGGACATACTCTCGAGGTGCTGAATCGAACCGGAAAGGTGGTAAAATGGTCTAAGGTCAAAGTCAAGCGGTTTTACCAAGGTCAGAGCTCTAAAACTCCCAAAATGTAAGGAAGACATATTTTTCTATATATAATACTATGAGGATTTTAATGTTTTGGTGCATGGCTATTATAGTGTTTTTCCAGGTGCTTAATCAAATTGTAAATATTTTACAATTATGGAAGGTCAAGGTAATCATAGACACCAAGATCATGAAAATCCATCTAATGGTTTCTCAGTTATGACCATCTACGATTGCAGTGATCGCCAATTTTAAACCCCTTTTTTGCGCAAGCTAGCAATAATGTGAATCCTCACTAAACACTCAAGTTCGCAATAATGCGATTTTCAAGCAGCACATTTATTCCACTACGACATGTAGTTCACAGCAAATTATTTTAATATCAACATAGCATATTGTAATTGCAATGGTCCTAGCTCAAATACAATGTTTTAATGAAGATGCGTCGGGATATATGAAGTAGATGACAGAAATTTTCATAGTCAGGATTTTTACAGTGTATCAACATTTCCTACTTAATAGCGACTGTTTCCATGGCAACAATGCAAATAGAAACAAATATCACTGATTGGAGTGTAATCATGATAATTGGGACTAAAATTAAAATAACATTATATTTAAAAAAAAAATTCAACATGTACACCAATTTCCATGCCACATAATTTTAGGATTCAAAAGTAATGATATAAAAATAAAAACTTATGTAAAAATTAGAAATATGTCAAATCAAGGTCATTTTGGCTTATAAGGGCCCTAGCATCGTTTGTCAATCGTTTGCATCGTTTGTGCGACTTCCGACTCATTTTGCCAGATCGGGTCACATATATAAAACACAAGACATTTGTCCAAGGTCAAATTAATGTTTGGACAGCGTCACAGATGGTGGACCGACCTTACCCCAGAGTTGGCGCAATGTCTAGGGTTTGCTGGGTTTTCAGTCGAACACCAGTAAACAAGGCATGACACAATGTTGATTTAATGATGATTCAGTGTCATAAACGATGGGCCAGCATTAAATCATTGTGGTTTATTGTTTCGCACGCATCCCAGACAATGGGCCAGCATTAAACCCACATTGGTGCAGCGTATTGTGTTTTCTGGGCTTGCACTGTAGAGAGTTGTCCTGGTTACTCTGGCTACAATGCACCAGTCTTTTTATTAACGTTATTATACTTGTTCACTGAATAAGAGAAAATATATTAGAACAGCAAATGCAAGACGTTCAACCAGTTATTGGCCCACCATTTACGACTCTGGTCCGGCATTAAGTCAACATTGGTTACAATAGACTCTGTTGTAACCAATGTTGTAACCCATTTTCAAATTGATCGGTTGACAGGGTTCCTAAACAAAAGGGTTCTTACTAGAACATGGCACCGTCGGTAGCACTGTGAATTCCACGTCTTTGAACAGATTGCAACATTGTACATGTATACATTATGCACATCAACGATGCAAAGCATTCGGCCCTACCGAGATTCGAACCCAGTAGACCCACCTCTGAGATTTGAGGCCCAGCCGAACTGTAGGCGTAAGCGTTGATCATACGTAAAATTATCTGACATTGAAAAGAAATATTGAATTTAAGATGTAGGCCCACACGATAACAGTGGTTTTGATCATCATCATAGAGCTATAGACTATTATAATTTCTATAGGGGCATGTGACACATGTGCACGCAATTAGTCGTATCGAACTTCTTCTGAAGTGCAGAAATGCAAAAAATAATATTTTATATTTTTTGTTTCATTAAATAGATTGCCAAATGAAATAGGCCTAGTTATCTACAATTGCAAAGATAAAACATGAATTACAAATTTCCATTTTAAGGTCACTATTTTTTAAAGATGCTTAAAATGCAAAACTATGCAAATGTTCCCAAGTATGAATAGAACAGGTGGAACGCAAAAGAGAATTGCCCATATCATTTCACAAAGATGTATAGTTACAAACAAATAAGTAATGCATATTAAATGAGGATACATGACAGAAGCATGATGGATGACTTGTGGTGACATCATCCATACACTAAGCACTATTGTGTTCAGATATACGCAATCTTGTCTATACTCCTCATTTTTTTGGCAAAGTAAGACTGCGATGACATGTTGACTGAAATTAGATCTCTGTCATTTAATTGTGAGACTGGAATTAAATTAAGAGCCCTTTGTTGGACCCCGGTCAGATTATTATCTGGATCCGCACCTGTAGAGGCTTGGTGGGAGGGGAAGGAACATCACGTGTTCATATCATGGCTATATTGATAGTCAACTGCGAATAATAACAAAAGAGCCGTTCAGATATAAAGACGATTATTTAAATATCATTTCAAGTAGTATCACAAGAAAAGTAGCATCTCGTTTTCGCTTGTATCTTCTTATGATTTTCTATCACGATTTGATAGTCCACCAAATATAAATACATTCCTATTGTTGTTAAGTAGCGTGGATGAAAGTTTAATCATGAGTTTGTGTATATATTTAATCAGGCATTTTAACGCGGAAAACAAGCATAACCTTGTATTACTTAATGAATATTTGTATTTTGTATAGTTTTGTACGGGTCGACAGCCTATAAAATAAACGTTTTGTATTGTATTCGTATTCGATGTTGTGTCCTTGGGCAATTCACCCTCATGTACGTCACATACACTAATACCTGGTAAGATAGAGATGAGTGACAATGCGTACGATAAGATGCCTAGCACTATCTTGGTGTGAAAAAGACATAGGCCTACACAATATCCATTAGACACCATATATGAAGTTTTGGCAATCGCGCATTACAGTAAATCATTTTTCATGAAGCAGCGGCTACTTTCAGAAATATTATAGTAATATATAATAATACACGAAAAATATATCATTTTTATAGGACATAAGGTACACACCCAAATATTTTAGACTCGATACTCGCTTTCCAGACTCGATACTCGCTTTTTCAAACTCGATACTCGCTTTTTCTAACTCGATACTTGCTTTTCAGATAAACAGCTAGTGTTAAGCTAATAGATAGATCACTGAGCCAGGCTGGCTAGTGCAGAATGTTAATTAGTTCAATTTAATCCAGCCTCGTTGGCTTGTGGAACCTAAGTATCACACTGATATCAGTTAATTACTTCACAGCCGTAGTCACAAATACATGTGTCTACTACTCACTACTGACAGGCAGATTTCTAGGACAAATTACACATCACAACCTGAATTATTAGCTGTTGAACCTAGTTATCAGCCTGACGGTAGCGAGATAAAGTACCTCGGAATGTAGTATGTGCCATGTGGCACATACTACTAAGTATCAGTCCATCAATAATCCCTACTCATCTGGCCTAAAATACACTCTGTACTCTCTCAATTAGTTACATGATACCCCAATGCCGGGCCAACGTCGCACACGCTGGCACAGCATTGGGACGACAACGGCCCAACGCATCGTGACCGCCGAGTTACACTCTCCATCGCATGATTTATAACAAACGTCTATTCACACAAACCCCGTAACTTCCGCATGTGGTTTACATAACTACTCATATGACACAAACATACCTAAACTTCTCCAAACAACTGCTAACATTATATATTTTTCACCAATGGTGAGAGTTCACAGCGAATGTGACATGTGTAATAATACACTTTAATAACAGTCAAAATGCGCGACAACAGCGCTAATCATTGAATCCTGATACCAAAGTAAAACCAAGAAAGAAATAATTAGATAACCCAAGTAAAACCAATAAACCCTGTATATATGTAAGGTTCCCACCAAAGAAAATGTGTATCCAACCCAGAAATGAGCTATACATGTTGATAATAAACACTCCAATGGCGTGACAGGTTAAAAAAATGATTCTTACCACATTCTACACACAATTAGTTCCTGAACCAAAGTCGACAGTCATGAATTAAGTGAAATAAACTGGTACTATACATTATGATAACAGTTACTCTAATAACGTAAATGATCAAAAGAGTAAGTATCAACACACTTTATATATAACTCAGTTCACAACGAAAATGGACATTAATATAAAATATTCCCCAAAAAGAATGCGATGTATCTACTGTATGCCCGAATGGTCGTAAGCCCAGGGTTGAGTATCAGTATCAGAAGCTGGCCCGCTCCTGACAGGTGACCCGTGTACAGAGCGTGGCAGCTACTGCTATTGTTTTAATACACCCTCCTCACCACCCCGTTCCTTACCCATAGCTCAATCCCGTGGTAAAAGTTACATATTGTTATTTATAGCCCTTTTTTAAAATATACTTTTAACTGGTGTAGAAGACCAATCCTCACCTCTGCGAATTAGATGGTGGTAGGATAAGTGTTGCGTGAACGCGTCGTCACAAGACGTCCAAGGCGTCACAACGTCACAGACTTCACGGACTTCATAGACTTCGCAGCGTCACACTTCGCAACTTGAGGTCTCAAGCTCCACTTCGTCACACTTCACAAAGTAAACTTCACAGCATCACAATTCACAAAGTAAGCCTAACTTCACAGCGTCACACTTCACATGGATGGGGGGCAGGTCATCTTGCCGTATCAGGTCTGACCGTCAGACTACCTGGCGGTAGCAGACAACTGGATAGATGAAGATGGGGGCAGGTAGGCATTCAACAGAACATCATAGGCTAGACGTGTCCAGGCGACTAGCCACGAGTCTCCACGTTACACCATGTTTTATAACCTTCCTAATCAGGATCTTATTTGCCCTCCTTCCCCAGGTCGGGATCAGAGTCTGCGAAAATAGTCCCACTCCCACCCCCACCAAAACTCCCAGAAAACATTTAAAGACATTCTTATAAAAATATATGTTTGAAACCTTAAGATATAAACAGCACAAAATTTATACAAAACTCTATGCTGACATTAGAACAGTTTTTGTGAACCTGAGATGGACAGAATATTCCTTGGTGTATGAATACCATGTGCACGGGTCGTATAGGTATAGCCTCAAATCCTAATCTAAAGAAAATAATATAACACCAGACTCAACAAGGATATGAGATTGGAGTGACATTATCTCTTTTAGAATATCAACATCGTCTGTACAATTTTGAAAGTTAGATGAAACCTCTCAGTATTTTAAACACAAAGTTTCAAGGCTATGTCACCATCCGTGCGCACCGATGCCCCCCCCCCCCCCACTCCTAGCATCTCACGTTGCATAAGTCGTAATAACTATAGCCTCTAACCCGGCAAATAAAGATAATGTCAGCACCGCCTTAACATCAGAAAACTGGTCTTGACAGTACCCTCCTTCGTTATAAATACATGTCCAAAACACAGAGAATAAATACAAGAGATTTAAAAAATGGTGAAATATCGACAATTAGAGGCTATGCCCGTAACCAGGCAGATATATTCGTGATCCAGGTTATCGCCTCCAGGAGGGGGGTTCCTCTGCCGGGCGCGACAACAAGACAAACACACCCGCCATTATGACCCAGAAACAAATTTAGTTACAAGAACAATATATATATGCGGCCGATATGCATTACTCCCACACTTACCCCGTTATGAATAATTTTATTTATTACATTTCCAATCTTAATTTTTGATCGTCTTAGCCGAATATTTAAAAATAGATTTAAGTATTGTTTTCATGGTCTTACAGCTGGGAGAAATACATTTGGGTAGCTCAGCAAGCAGATAGATACTCTGACGACATAGGACCGGACCTATGGCCATGTCCTATTCCGTCAAAGTATTTACATTTTCTCAAACCCATTTCGACACATTACATCTCATTATTTTGGTTGTATATCATCGTTTTCACTATATAAAAATGCAGCTGGTATATAACAATGTTTAATGTGACAATGTTCACACTGCTTATTGTGAACAACATTATAGCAAGCTATACGGCCGGTTGATTCTCGCGTGGACAGAATTATGCTAAGTAATGATCCCAACTGTTCGAATGCATGGGCGACAATACATAACAATTATTCAACCCCACCACATTGACACTTCATTTCCACATACATTGTTTCGGTATTAATGTTTTTGATTTTGTCTTGCATCGCTTGTTCAGAGTCAACTAGCGTACAGTTGTTTTAACGCTGAAATATTATCGTATACACAATGGAGACCAACTTTGTTTTTTAATTTGAAGTAACCATAGATGTGTTAGTTAGATTTTTCCGCTTCATCTGGATACCTAAATGTTATGGGTCTACGGCTATTATGATTATTTAATTCTGTCAGTGCAGAGATCCCCTTTAGACGTCAACATCTTTGGTCTATAAAATGGTCCTCGTGCTGAAAGGGTTAATATTCAATTAGATTTGCGTGTCAATAAATCAGTGACATAAAAAACTATGAAGTGGTTTTTTTCCAAAACAGATGAGATAATAGAAGCCTACAAGTATTTGTTTTTGTCAGTCATTGATAATCACACCACTGTGTCCAGTCAGCTATACCAACGTCACATTAACAGTGGTCAAGGATTTTAACGGATTTCTCCATCAATTCTCAACCAATTTTAATGAAATTTTACACCCACTATTGATGCACATAGTGTTGAGTTTAAAAGCTACTCTTTATAACATTACGCCCCTCTATTAACACATTAATTTCGTCTCAAAATTGAGAATTTTTCTAAGTCACTGTTAATCGCCACATGACTAGAAAACAAGACTGGTGACATTTCATGACAATTGGTTGAAAATTGACTGACAAATCAGTATAAAATAGCTACCACGGTTACCATGGTTAACCCTTTAACCGCCAAATTATTTGATTCAAATTTCCACCCACTTGAAGTTGTGTCTCGCTGACGCGATCCACAACTTCAAGTGAGTTTAAATTATTCAGATTTGAGAAAATGGAGATCAACGATTTCGAAATCTTGTTGATTGATGTCACGTTTTATCTTTCACAGTCGTGTTCAAAAGCTAGTATTTAAAGTGCCAAAAAAATGAAAAAAAACGAGTATAATCGATAAAAAAACGAATATAATCGGGACCAGGCGGCTAAAGGTTTCATGTGGAGTATGAAATGGGTGTTGGCTCAACACCGTCGTCAGATTAGTCTAAGTATCGCCTTCCCCTATCCGACAAGCATTACTTCACGCGGTATGAAGTATTGATTATCCAGGGGAGATTGTTGTCTAGTACACGATACTGGGAATTCCCGGTATGTTCATGTAGGCCGACCGAGAAAATATGTGATTATCAGCGTGGCACACTATCCTGGTGTACTCCCCCATATACAGATCCAGTGTGAGCTGAGCCGTGCGTTCTGCGCCGTCATCAGAGTCCGTGACTGCCGCGTCCTCTGTCAGGTCTATGTCCGGAGAGAATTGAGAGTAGCTGATCTTCAGGATCGTCAGTGAGGGGAGTGGATCCCCGGACGCAAGGCATTTCACCTCCACCTGTCATACACATGGGTACAGATTAACCCTAAAGGGGCTGAATATTTGTAAAAAAAAATATGTAGACCAAAGGGTTTTTTTTAATTTGAGATCATCATAATTGTCTTGGTTAGCTCTTTCCGATTCTTTTAAATACCTATGACCTTTTTAAATATGTCTACTCTTACAGTGCGGGGGTCGACTTAAGACGTCAGAACCTGACGTCTACAGACGTCAGATTCTGACGACTAAATTCGATCCCAGCGCTGTGAGGGTTACCTGACCCTTTAAGCGCTAAACACGACTGTTATCGTCTTTAATCTGTTTCATTAGCAGGTTAAATCACAGTTATTGGGAATGAAATGAGTATTTAAACATGAGTGTTGCAAATGTTTGGTATTAAATTAAACAAATATGAGTAATTTCCACTGGTTGAAAAGTACTCATATTTGTTTAATTTGAGACCAAATATTTGCAAATCTCGATGTTTGACCACTTTTCACTCCCAATCACTGTGATTTAATATGAATACATTGTAGTGATTATTAGTTATGAAAATGCTGCAGGCCTCCTCATTGCTATCGTCATTTACCAGTGTTCACAACATTTTAAACTGATTGAATGTTAAGTTAATTGTAATTATTTCAGGTAAAGTACGTTACACATCAGCTAAAATAAAGTATACATTCATGGAATATCACTGGTGCGCCCATTCCAGTAAACACAAAACATTTGTACAACAGTTGTACAACGTCGGCCCAACATTGTACAAATGTTATACAAATGTTTTGTGTTTATCGGGATGGAATAGTATAACATATAATTTACTTGTCCTACCTCGTCATCTAGAATATATTCATCCTGTAATGTAACCAGAACAGGCTCAGAAACAGCAACATCAAAACTTCTGCTTCTGCTGACCCGTCCCTTTCGCCAATACGCTACACATGTGTACATGCCTGCTACGTCATCAGTTATGTTAGTAAGCGTCAGTAAAGCTTCTCGTACAGCTTGCCCAGATCGGATATTGACGTCCTGTGAGAAAATAAGTTGACAAAATATTTTAACACCATAATAATACAGTGACAGCGACGTTTGTGGTACATCGTCTGTCAATGCTGGTCAGCTTCCAAGATATTCACCCAATATTGAGACAATGGATGCTGGTATAATAGTAGACCCTACATGCAATAACATAACTAGGAAAAGATGTTCTGCCGAACATGCGAGTCTCGGGCCCGGATGATGTCTATAGAATATTAAAAACGATCATCCAAACCGAAGTGCAATGGAAAGGCCTCACTCTGGAGGAACCGCCTACGTAATCACGATGTCCCCTGTACCATGCTGCCGAGTGTGTGCAAAACAAAATATGGCTCATCACGGCCATATAAAATCCCGTTGTATTTGTTAATTAACACACCATTGCCATTGCACCATCGCCAGCTACATTACAGCGTTTGTAGACAGCTCTTTGTTAGTATTCGCCTACAATCATGCGAACAATTTTTGCAAAGCAAAAATATAAAGTCCCTCCACAGAGTGGGGGGGGGGGGGCTTAATTAAAGATTTGATCTAACTTTGTTTCGCGATAGTGAGTAAATTTAATATTGTCGAGTTTCTTTCGACCATGTAATTTACTTTATTAAGCAGGTAAACGTTTGTGTCTGTCTATTATACAGACAGCTCTGTGCTAGTGTATTGTATTAGTTGGTCACTAATAATATATGAATACGATCGCAAACAAATCATTTCATGGATGATTGTCATAACAAGCTGCTGATTCTTGTCTGTTTATTATCAAGATACAAGATATTTATTTCTGCGAACCGTATGTACAGTACAGAGTGCCGAACAAATAGCATATTAAAAAAATCAGTGTCATCTACTGAGACTAGAATATCAGCTAGACATGTGTATATAATTCTTTGTTCAAAGTGACACTCTCAACAGATTAGACAAGCGGGCGAAATGTACTTCATCAAATGGACGTCAGAGTAAATTAAATAAGCCTACACTGTGATACATAGCTTAAAATATATTAGGCTTGAATATAGGGTAGGTATATTCCCGTGCTTGGCAATAAGTGGGCCTACTTATTTTTCAGGTATTTGAATATATAAATTATGCCAGAAATCCCCGAATTCAATGATTCGGCAACATTGTCGGCAGGTTAAGGTGAAAAGTATCCGATGTAGCCATATACATAGTAACATTTGCTGATGTACAAATTATTAAAGGGGTTTACCCGGAAAATGCACCTGATCTTATGAACATTACATTCTATCCGTTGATACTAAGCTCTATGGAAATCGCTCGTAATATGAGACATCA